>VZUI01088983.1:0-63557 GCA_013401135.1 Cettia cetti | reverse complement strand
CTATCTATCTATCTATCTATCTATCTATCTATCTATCTATCTATCTATCTATCTATCTATCATCTATCTATCTATTTTTTTGTGTATTCTGTTATGTATTTGTATACATGTGTGCAGTGTGCATACACCTACAGAGATATATGGCTGTGACTTTTTATACCGATTCCTCTACATACCTGTATGATATATACACACACAGGGCAAGAGGTGGCAAAAGCCAAACTGGGCCAAACTGGACTAGGGCTAGAGCAGGCTCAAGCAACAGCATCAGCCAGCATGAACTGTGCCCAGTTTTTGATCTCTGGCTTTGGAAATGGCCTCTGGTTTGAAATTAAGACCAGAGAGGGTAGAGGCTTGTACAGGCAGACATGTCCAAAAGGTACCAGACTAGCACAAGAACTGCTCCCAAATGGCAGTTTGGATCTCTTCAGGGTTAATATGGGCCATCCATGAAGTTAAGGTTCAAGCCATGAGAGCCAAAGTGTAAATGTTAGAACTGGAAAGAGCCGGCATATAATATGAAGGCAGATAGCTAGGTTTAGCCCAGAGACTAGCAGGGATGATAAGTTCATGCCACCAGTAGTTATCCCTGGATTCAACAGGGTCAGCATACCTGGATAGGTTTACCATATTTTCAGTTTTATCATAGGAATCAATTTGTGTCTTGCACAGTTACAAGAATTCAACCTTTGAATGAGTTTTGTGAGGAAATGTCAGCCCACACCTGCTTTACTTCTAGGCTTCTGCCCAAAGGCGTAAAACAAACAGCATAAAAAATGTGCTGGCACTAAGGTGACCCATGATCACCCTAACCCTTACTTTAAAATGGGATGGAGTATCACTTTAATGAACTTTCATCACAGAACTTTTTCCCTTGTCTTTCTTTGTATTTATTGATTAGGTTGGGGTGGAATTTGCTATACAGAATTATGAAGCAAACTCATCTTATGTAACTACTGAAAGCAAACTTCCTCACAATGTCCTGATCAGTTTGTTTATGTCTTCTACAGCACTTTAGCACTTTATCTTGATCTTTCCCTTTGAGTGATGCCTCATATTCAGCTTCATTAATTTTGGAGGACCTCCAGAGTAGACTGCGACATAGAATAAACCCTACTCCTGTTTATTTATTGGGATTGGTAAGAAGCAATTACGTGAAATTCATGGAAGTGTATTTCTTAGTAGATTCACATACCTGTCTAAACGTTAATATAATTCTGATTCCACAATTTTCATAAAGGGTCTCTGCTTTAAAAAGGGGCATTTCAAAATTAGAGCTTACACTAAAATTCTTTGCTGTCATATATGAGGTGGCTCAGCATGAAGATAAAGAACTCCTGTGGTGTTTCAAAATTTCCTGACTTAATGTTCAAAATTTAATTTTTTCTTCCTCCAACTTTTCCCGTGTGAATTTGGAAAATTAATTATTTTTTTATTATGCCTCATCAGTCTTTTTTTTTTTGTTGTTGTTATACACAGGGACTTTTTAGTATTTCTTCCAGTCATGTTTGCAGAATTCAATAAGAAGTGAATACCTTGATGAAATCAATATACTATGCTCTTATTCCATTGGTTTGGTCTCTTTTACTGAAGTAGTGTTTATAGTTTAGCTGGCATTGATGACGTCCATAGGATGCAGGCAGAACTGCGTGGCCAGAGGGAATGTTATCTATCACAAATTATCTGCCATAGGTTACCTATTTCATCCTACCATGCTATTTCATCTTCTTGAAGTATTTCCAGAATTGTTCTGTCCTGAATGCAGTTATACCTGTGGAAATTCTAACTTTCAAAAATCTTTCACTTTGCAGTGGGTTTGATCAACATTTTACCTTTTACTCCAAGTTTAGCTAACTCAACCTGCATCAAAACCTATAAGCATTATGGAGTGGAGTTCAGATATCATTAAATTATGCCTTTTACTTCCGCCTTGGTCACTTAAGGTCTTTAATTACTGAAGAGATACAAACAAAAGCAATGTAAAAAGTACACATTTTTGCTGATATTGTTAATTAAGCTTTTTCTTTAAGGTAGGACCTCTTGTCTATGTTTAATTTAAATGGAGCATCTAATATTGCAAAAGGACAGAATTTTCTGTATTAGTTATCTGGTTGTTCACAAAACCCACACAAAGATATTAACTAGATCCTACATTTTCTGAAATCAGATCAGCAATGATCCAAAGAGAGATCTTCACACCTTCTAAATCAATGTTTCATCTAGAAAACAGACAATCAAACAAAGAAAAGCTTTAGAGAAAAGTATAAGAACAGTTACCAACAAATTAAGCATCAATGAGCTACAACTGACACATCCCTTTGTCCTATGGTTTAACTGCTTTTAATTGCACTAGTAAAGATTTGAAAAAGGTCTCTAATCTGTTGTGCTACAGACACACCCAAAAGCTTTGCAATTTAAACAACCAAGAAAGATCTTTAATTAGGAAAACATGGGGGTAGATAAGCCGGGCTGCCTGAGGGTGAATGGTAGGTGTCCTAATGAACACTGGGTTTCCCATTCTAGTACCTCTCCGGAGATCATAGCCTGTCAGGTCTTTCATCCCTCACACTCCTTTAAAGTAAGGAAGATTGAGAGGTGACTTGATTATAACTTAGGTGGAGTAACTTCACAGAGAAAACACTGGCTACTGAAGCCTTCTTTAATCTACAAGACAAAGGAGTTACAATGTGTAAAAGCAGGAAGCTGAAATCAGACAATTGCAAAGGAGAAACAAAATTAGCATCTTTAGACAGAGAAGGTGATTAAGCAGGGTGAAGATATATCAGAAGTTTTACAACTTTCCTATCAATCAAAGATTTCTGTAGCATTTTCAGAAACACGTGTGGTTTTTGTTGAGGGCAAAGTCTTTCATGTGCAAAATTTTTGTTTTGTTTACAGCTGTTTAGGTTTTCCTTTATCAGCTGTTATACTCAGATTTAAGAAAGTCAAACAATGTTGCAAATGCATTATGTATTTTATTTATTAGTACAGAAGATGGTCTCATGCAGTTATGAAATTAAGTCAGAAACCATGATTCAGAACAAAACTCTCAAAAAGCCATACACTTCCAGCATTTTGGCTAGAAATTACAAAAGTTACTCATATATCTCAAAGTCTCAGAAAACCAAACCAAACCAAAAAAACAATCAAATAATATTTAAATTTATATGAAAATGTTGACTACATTAATGGCTTGTTAAATACTTGAAAAGAAATCTGGGTTCCAGGTAAAAAAAATGATGAGGTGTCTGAAAATATTTCTGTTAGAAAACACCTGAATTATTGTAAACTTACAAAAAGAGATGTCTATTTTTCCATGTCTTTCCACTTTGGTTTAAAATTTTTGTTCTGCCCTCAAAAATAGCAGCTTTGATCCTTCTGAGGAAGTTTTCACCTTCTGAACTCTGAGACTGGCTAGATCTTAAACACCACTAATGGAGGGTTTGCAGCACTGGATGGGCACAAATCTTGCTTGTTCTATTTTAACATTTATATTTTTCACTGGATTCCATTCTATGGAAGTGAGTCCAGAAAAAGCCTGAAATGCTCCAATGAACTGTAGTTATAAAAAAACCCACTGGTCCTTGTTTTGAGTACTTCAGTGGATCAGACAAACACGAATCACCCTATGGCAGGGTCCTGAATGAAAGTGTGAACCTGATCCCAAGCTGTTAAAAGTCTGCCAGCTGCATTATTTGTTTGTGCATTGCTGAGGGAGGATGAGATGCTGGAAGTGGAGGGAGGAAAACTGCTCTGTGGTGCCACTGCTTCCACTGTTCTCCTGTTACAACATTTAGTTTGTGCCCAAATAAAATGTCGAAATCTTCAGGAGAAATGCTGAAGCAGAGTGGTCAGAGACTGACCGCTGTCCTCAGAGCAGCCTCAGAGCAGGAGAGTAAGGTCTTATCTTACTGTAGAGCATTTGTGCCACTGCCCACAGCTCCCAGGCTTTTCCCAGCACTGCTATAATTCTAGGGAAATAAATTAACAAACCCTTTCTTATGTAATACCACGTTTATTAACTCTGACTGCATTTTGAAGGAAAAGGACCTGTTGTGCATGAAAAGTTGTAATTTTTGTCTTGCACCTGAAATGTCTGGCCCTCTGCTGCCAGGATGTAGTTTAGACTGCAGACCCCACCACTTGCACAGTCCTTTCTGTCCACCTTCTCTTCCTGAAGTCATTTGTTTGCTCTCATGGGAAAGGATGGCTCCTGTGAGCAGCTCATTGCTTCCAGGGTGCCATCTCTAGCTCAAGGTAGCTGTGGGTAGGGGTGTTAGAATGGAAACGTAGGAGTTAGCAGGTGAAGTATTTTTAAAATTTGCAGTTATCTCTTTCTCCCTATTAAGAAAAGAGCCATAAAGCATTTTTCTGTCCTGCCCTGATGGACTTAACTGCCCACTTGAATCAATATTATAGAAATGATTTTCAGTCTCAGCCTATAACAATTCCACTTTCTCAGTCAAAATATACCAATCTCTGCACTCATAGAAAAATGACTATAGTTTATTGTCTAGTAAATTGCTTGCCAAAGTTGTGTGGAATAAAACGTAAAGTAGGAATATTTTTCTGATCTGTGTACATTGTCTGTGATCACAAGTTCTTTGTCTGTGACCAGAACCCATAGGTGTTAATAACACATGAATAAAAAGGCATAATTATCAGATATGATTGAAACAAAAGGAAGAAACATTTACCGTGTGTTCTTTAGCTGGAAGAGAAGGCAAAGAGAAATAGGGAGAGATTGCAAGGTTATAAATTTCAACATGGTTCATGCAACTTATTTATAGATATCTAAGAAAGCACTTGGTCATCCACTTGATGACCAAGACTTTCTTTCCTTTTCATCTTGCTAGAGAGATATGTAGAGCCATATTCATACAGCATTTTTGCTACTTAGGCTTGTTTTCTAATGTAGACAGGAAAGTCATACAATGACAACTTGTACTTTAGGTTTCATCAGGAGTCAATGAGAATTCCTTATGCTGGGAAGCACTGGCTGACACGCTATAAATACCAAACAGTGTGAAGTGTTGTGGCCACCACATACATTTGCTTCTCAAGTTCTTGAATTCAAGGGGTCTTGGTCCCTTGCCAAATGGGATTAGCATCATGGGAGACGTGAAGCCATGTTCTGTATTCTGTCAGACTAAATGGGTACAAGAATTTGAAGATTATAAAGTGGAAGTGGTTTAAATGGGGCTTGCGAGGGCTTCTGCTAGGAATGCTGGCTTTTGTTGATTTTTAACACTTTTGAAATTCTAGCAATGATGTTAGACACTAAAGAGATTCCTGCAGAGGAAAGATTAACATTTTAATATCCCAATCAATTTGTATTCCAAACATTAAAAAAAATAAAGAAGTGGGGAGAGCACAATGCCTTTCACAAATGGGTACCACTCATTCCATTACATATATGGCAGAGGATTCTTTCCAGATACAGAAGTGCAGACCACAGCCAGCTGTCAGCTTACTCTTTTGGATTGTCTCCTCTTGTGTTATTTACCTGTTTTCTGTATTTTTATAAGCCATTAGCAAGACAAATAATTCTCATCATCTTCTTCACTATCTCCAAGGGCACATGTTACCTTCAGGGTATTAAGTGAGAGCTTCGTAGTCAACACTTCACTGACTTTTTGAGGTGTTTGAATCATTCCTCAAGACTCAGTGGACTGATGTTTGTTTCTCTAAATATCCTCATTGCTTCTTCTACATAAGATCTTTAGGTACCTATTTCTTAGTTCTTGGGAGGACTAATGATGTGACTTTTAACATACTCTGTCCAACACAGTGTTGAGGAATCACAACACTTGTATCCTTTTGACTGGCTCATTCAGTATCCTATTGGTGCACCACAATTACACTGTAATTTGTCTTTGTGTCTCACATTTATGTGTTATGTAGCTGTACACTGAAATACAGGTTCTAAAAATGCATGAAGTACTCAATATGGTGATTATGTATGGCTAATTCATTGCAGGTAGAGCAAACTTTGGTTGCAGCATTTTATAGTATGGTGTTATTAAGTGGGCAGTCAGATATACCATTCCTGGATTTCAAAAGCAAACATTAAAATTATCAGCCTGTGGGATTAATGCTGAGATATTCCATGTTGCATTCCATTTTTATTAATGGCAACTGTCATCTAATTTGCTCTTACATAATTATGCTCTGGCATGAAGTGCATCTTGTTCCAGAGTAAGTTCTGCAAAGATTTTCCATAAGATCTCTGTGCTATTTATGATTTTTTGATGTCCATTTTTTATGTCCATTCTCATACACTAACTAAATTATGGCAGAGGAATTTCTCTCCCTGCAACATCTTAAAGAGAAAAGAATGGTATTTTTTGTTCTGACATTCTCAAGAAATGCTTCTTTTCTGTTTTCCTTGGGGATGCCTTCTTCTGTTCTTTCCTATTAGGAGATTGTGTCTATATTTCTCTTTTCATTTTCCCTTTTTATCTCCCCCTAAGCTTTACTATTCTGCATTTTTTAAGCTCTACCATATTCTATTCCTCTCCCAGTGTAATATGAGCTCTCTCAGCTCTATCTCCATGTCTTTTCTTAACAAAAAGTGATAAAAGAAAGAGACTGCTGGTCCAACAGATTCCTGGGAAAAACTTCTGTTTACATTTTAAGGTCTTTGGGAAATGCTCCTGCTGTCCTTTATGTTTTACTAAACACAATATAAGACTCCAGGATCATGATGAACACTTTCTTGTGCTACTAAATTACACACAAGTAGTGATAGGATGTGCATATGAGATCTGTTCTTGAAACCTCCTTATTAAGATGGGTAAGGGAGCTCTTTTGAAAAGCTGAAGGGGATACAGATATACTGCTTTTAGGGAAATGAATTACTTTCTCACTTAATGGCTACTGCAGTTCACTGCCTAATATTCAGGTCTAGTTTGTCAGCTCAAGATTAATTTGATCTGGCTATAAGGATGTGATTCAGGATACTACAATGAGCACTTCATGGTATACCCTATGTGCTCACATCTGAAGTCTTGCATTTTTATCTGTCAGAATAGTCTATTTGAGGGTTTATCAGACCATTTAGACACCTAAAACAATACTAGGTACCTATGTTTGTGATCTGAATCACTTCCTTTAGTGAGTTTTAGATTTTTGTTTTAGACAACACTGTGTAAACATTTGCACTTGGAATTAAGTGCACAATTTCTGTGTAAGCAGCAATTGCTTATTGGCTAATACTATTATCAAAGGCTGAGACAAAAATACTACTAAGTTAAACATTTTTAATTTTACCACTCTGATGCACATATTTTAGGAGTCTTTTTTGGTAAGGCAGCTGGGAAAAACATTGGCCTCCATTGCTCTGTGGAATGAGTTTATCCTTTGTCTTCCTAAATCACTTCCATTTTACTCTCCTCTTTTTACCCTGGAAGTCTCATAGTGTTTAATGCCAATGTTCCTCTTCTTAAACTGAGTTTATAACTTATTATGAGCATAGCCTTACTCCTTCACTCTGTGCTCTCTTAATCTGCACAATTTTGTAGTCAGCTATGCTCACAGATTAACGTTGACATCTATGGGTCAAAATTGGCTGGACCATGTCTACACAGTGGAGTTTCACACAGACGGTCACACCTTGACCACATGGCTGAAGCTGAGCTCTAAATGGCTAGACCCTATCTGACAAGCCTTTTCCAAAAGGGATTCAGCAGTGTTAGGGTGGAGACCAGCTTCTTCAGAATTTTTAAATGGTGTGAGATAAATCCCAAAATTACAGATGAAGTATGGATGCCTGAGAGACAGATAATATGGTTAACATCCCCAAATCCTCCTGACAACAGGCCAGCATGGTCTGTACTGCAGGAACTCCCACTGTGAGTGTGTAAGGACTGTCTCACTGTTTCAGATGAAAAATCCACCAAATCTGAGATGGAAGTGGTCAACAACAAATCCTTATGGAAGACTATATGAAGAAAGAAAGAGAAATCAAACTCAATCTTCCAACTTCCGGGAGAGATGTCTATTCTCCAAGTGTTTGAATTTTCTGAAATTAGGAAGTTCTTTTAAACTGAAGATGTATTTACTTAATTGCATTCCCTTAACTGTGTTCCCTTAAATGAAAATGTAATCCCTTAATAGCAGATATATGTGGCATTTACATATGGTGTTTACATATATTTGTGTTCGTATTTTAGTTAAAACCAAATTAAAATGGAAAAAAAAATTGCTGCACTGCTTCATGGCTATTGGTTACAGGAATACTGCAGTTTGGCTTCTGTTCATGTATTTATTATTTATTTACTTATTCCAGAGACTTAAGCAGGCGTGGAAGATGATCATATGCTTGCAGGGCTATGAGCTCTGTGAGCTTGCTGCTCAAGTTATTGCTTTCTTTCTTGAAGCGGTTCATTCCAGCCCTGCTCCATTTCCTCCTCTCACCCCGTTCAATAAACTTGAAAGTGATAAAAATTTTGCTTAGTGCTTATACTGCTTATTGTTCTCACAGTAAAATCTTCCATTGATTCCTGTGGCCACTGGGTGAGGTCTGAAATGAATGGTAAAGGAAAAAAAAAAAAGTTGAACTGAAGGTTTATTCAAGAGAAAAAATTATAGATGAAGCAAGGGCAATTACTAGAAGGAAGAGTCCTGACCTGTGTCCAGTTGTGACTCAGGAGTGACAAAGATTATCTAAACTGATCAGAGCTTATGTTGGATTAAGAATGTTGAAGCTGCCTGTAGTTTTCTAATAGGAAAACCAAGCCAACATGAAAATGATTTATACAAAGAAGAAAGATTATCACAACAAGCACTAAATGAATGAATTATTAATTATTCAGTCCTGGGAGGAAATTATAACACTCTAAAGAAGCAAGCATGTTTAGGAAATGGAGCAGTAAGGAAAGCTGCTCTCAAAAAGACAGCAATATTTATTTGACAAATCTGCCAAGGAAATATGGAGCCAGCCTCCTAAATTAAGGGAGAAAGTGAATACTTTGAATGAGACTATTAATACCATTAGAATTGATTGCCTTAAGATTTGTTGTTGTGCTGCTAGATTAAAAGATAGATCAAAGTCAGTTTTGTATGGGAGACCCTCCCACACCAATCAATCAGTGACTCTACAGCTGCTACTCTCCATCCCTCCCAGAATATTCTTACTTCTCTTCCACTGCTTGAGTTAGGTCATGGTCACATCTTTAAGCCCTTTGTTTTTCCAGGAGTGCAATCTGGTCCACATGAGGGATATTAAATAATCCTTGTTACAGAGTCCACTTACACAGTGCTTACACTGTACACTCTGTATAGGTGCAAACCTGCCCTCTCTGTACCCTGAGTTGAGTGGAAAAAGGATACATGAAGGCATTACTACAGTGCTGAGCCAGTGAAAGCTGTTGAGAGGTGAGATTAATATTAGCACAAAATGTGTAATACACTGACACAGGTCACTTAAGGGTTGGGGGTTTTCCCCTTGGTTCTGGACACAGGCAGAATCCATTCACTTGTGCCCCCACAAGCTCCCATGGACGTGGAGTGTGTGTTGTAAGCATCCAGCTAATGAGCAGCTTTTCTAGATGGGAACTGTTGGACACAAATACTGTTAACTACAAAATCTGGCTTGGCTGCGATTTATATTGGCGACTGCTTGTCTTGATGGCAATCTGACCTTGAACCCTTAGCATGTTCTTCTAAACTTATCAGTGGTATTGCTGACATCAATATCCTACACATTTTCAGAATCATAGGGCCTTATGCCATCATAGTTTTGTGCCTTGCTATAAAAGCTCCTTCACCCTTTTACGTGCTGACTGGATTCTGTCCCTGGGCTCATCATGTTCAAAGCTGCTCAAAAGCCATCTTACACTATGCAGATATGAAATCTCAAAAATGTGGAACGTGCAATGCCATCTCCTGGGATTGCCATGGGTAGCAGGGTGTTGCTGTGGCTGCCTCTGGGCTTGTTGTGCACTGTTCAGAAGAGTTACCCTGAAGAGTCTGCTTTTGCCTCCAGGATACCCCTGCTGGTTCCACTGGTGAGAATACTTAGGATAGGGGGAAGTTCACTTCCTAGAGTTCAAATCTATTGCAGCATATTGTGATGAAACTTGAAGTACCAGTTGTGATCTTCTAATGGGCAGATTTAGCAAGTACGTGCTGTGACACTAAAGTTTTCTTTCTACCTGTATGTGAGAAAGAGTCAGGAAGGGTGTCTCAGAGGGCCAAAGTCATTGGAGAGGATGTTTTAGAGTACCTTTGACAAGTTACTTTAAAATTAGACTTCAGACTGCAACCTGAGGTATGACTAAACTATACATAGGTATATCTGATGGACAGCATTTTAATAAACCTTTCTCTCTATTTCAATGGTTTCCCACAGTACTGGATAAGCCTGCCTTAGGGTTTGAGTTGCAATAGCTTTAGTGGTACTAATGTTTGATATAACCAGATGAAACATTTCCATACTAATTGAAGAGAGCCACAAGCTTTCCTGATAACAGCGCCTATTCACCCTGACAGAACGAGGGTGGATAATTTGAGCCACGATCACAGGAGACAGTGAACCCTGTGGATCACATTAAGAGTCCCCCAGCTAAGCATCTGGGCACCCTAAAAAATGAAGAGTGTAAGTCAAATGCATATGACTGTAGGGTCTCACTGAAAACTTTTAGTTCCTGGTAGTACTTTTGAGGGTGGTGATGCAAACAGAAGGATATGGAATCATACAGATAAATAGTATGAAGTTGTTAATTTTCCACTAAAATATTCCCCCCACAATATCATCCATTCTCATAGGTTAATTTTTTTTCTTCTCTTTCTCCCTACTCATTGCACTACACAATCCTCTGAAATAATCCTGACTTAAAAAAAGAAAATACAGGGTCAGTACTCACTGAATTACTTCATAATGCACCCCATTACCTTAAAAGCAAAGTAAAGGGTTACATCCTTTAGAAATATTGAACTGAATGAATGAGCATATATGTGTATAAGCCACAATTCTGCAGGAGCTATTGTAATTTTTTTTTCAGTTGGAAAGTTTAGAAACAGGAATTTCTTCTTCCTAATGTTAATTTGATTTCACTGTTTGGACAAAGAAGGTATCCGTAACACAATATTCTGTCAGTGTTCCAAGAACTGTGTGCGCAAGTCTAATCAATATGGTGCTAAAATGCTGACAGAAGTCAAACTAGGTTTTCTAGTCTAGGTGTGAAACTTCCCCTAAAACATCCTTAGTGTAGACAAGGTGTGAAGTGCAAGGTGCAGCCAGAGCATGGTAACAGCCACCTTCAAGTTTTATATATTTACTCTTTTCTAGGATATATACTTGTGAGCGAATTGGCCTATTTACAGGAGGAAGAGTTCTTCTGAAAATCCTCGGGGAACTGCCTGCAGAAAATGTGATAAAGCTACATATATTGCCCAAAAAAAAGAGGAAGAAAATGTGTCCCCTCAAGATGTTAACTAAAAAGGATGCACTTTCCTCATCTTACTCTGTAATTATTCTGTCTGCATTGTATCTTCTATGGAGATTATGGCAACAAAGAAAAAAAATCTGCATTTTAGAAGGACATAGTGGCCGGCAGTAAGAATGGGAATAGACTGCTGCTATTTTCTTTTCTTTTAATGTTAACAAACTCATCCTTATCCACAGAATGAGGTAATACACAGATATAAGTAAGAAAAAAATTTGAAAGACATACCTACATCTCTGTTTGGCAGAATGTCTAATTAAATGAATCCCAAGTATTCCTTGTTTTGAATCTTACGGTGAAGGGCGCATATTTTCAAAGTACTGTTCTTAAAATTTAATCCCAGGAAAGTTAAACATTGATTATAAATAGACTACTCCATGACAGAAAGCAAATATATGTACATCTTAAAGGAAACCTTTCTAGTTAGATAGCAGTTAAAAAGCTCTACTCACCAAAAGGTTTGTATGGCATAAAGTATTGAAGGTTTATTCTTTTATGTGTTCAGATAGTGCTGTTCTCTTGGTAGTTTATTATGTTATTTGGCTCATTGATTTATCTTTCATTGATTTGTATGAATCTAGATTTCCCGGGAAGGTACTCTGTCTTATGAGTTTTTTAGGAAGGTATTAAAATGATGAAAGCTGTTGACTTGATAGCCTTGGGAACTGAAGACATCTACTGATGCTCTGTTGTTTAAGGGAATCTGATGTAAATTTCCCCTCACTAATCCATTAATTTGTCAGAAGTCTTGCTGGGAGGGAAATTTTCTGGGAATATTTCATCTTTTAAGTTCCTTACATATGTGAATCTGAAGCTGTCATGAAGTACTAATGATGACTGGATCTATGATACATGATAAAAGAATTCAAGCCTCACTAACACTGGCCCTGGACACACAGCAGATTAAAAGCTTCCTTTAAAAATATTTTTATGGACTCTAGTGATAAATTAAAGAAAACATTACACTGCTTTCAGAATATCATCTATTTCTTGTGTAGTGTTCCGCTGTCGATTTAGAGGTGCAAGGCTTGGAGTCTAGTATTATTCCTCTGAGACACCCAGTCTCTGCATCTGTGAACCTCTCTAAAGCAGTTCCGTGGTCTGCAGCAAAATACTTATCAGGGGAGTAAAGCTGATTAGCTGCAGATATTCTTGCTCTGGAATTTAAATATAAAATTGTGTAGCTTTTTTCTTTAGAGAAACCTTGCTATGTAAAACCACTGTTTGTTTTCTGTAACTGTATTATGAATTTTGTTCAGTTGTACATGTTACTATTTGCATTGGTAAACACATTTTTTACAAGTAAAGTGGGAGAGTCCTGCCTGATAAACTTACTGAACTTTTGACATATTTCCTCAGGGAAATATTTGCTCATATTGCAGGAAAAAAGCTCCAGAATTTTTACAGTAAAATGAGTCTGCAGACCCAAATGACTGAGAAGACAATTAGCCTTAAAAATTGAGATGAGAAATAAGAATCTTCTCAAAATTAATAATGTGTTTGCATATATTTTAAATTTAATATCTAAAGGTTGGTTTTAGGGTTTTTTTTTTTCCTAAATAAATCAAACTAACAATTAACATTATGGCCTAAATATGGATTACTTGTCTCCTATATGTTTTAATGTGTGAGATGTTGTTTTACCTCTTCTTAGGGTAGACCATCACTTAAAGAGTGAGAGGATTTTGAGGTCTAATTGACTTCTGAATTTCAGAATTTAAAGAGCTCCAGCTTCTGACAGTCTGACTTTTGTAAGGTACTCCAGGTCGAGTTCCTAAGACCACAGTGCCTTTTGAAATTTTTATTTAAACAGTTTTGAAAAGGTTAAGAGCCTTATTATTATGGAAACACAAATATACTAAAAAACCCTCCAAAACTAAACCTTTGTGACTTCCAAACACATCAATCCCTAAGAAAGTGTACTTGAGAGGCTTGATTCAAATGATAGGTAGAAAATTAGTAATAATATTATCAGCTTTTCTTTTTCTGCTTTGCTATGATTTCAATTAGTCAACAAAGTTCATAAACTATGATTTATTTTTCACTGTGTATCTTTTTTTATAATGAGGTTTCATCTCATGACTCCTTTCTTCTTTGCCGCCACTACACAATTTGAATCTGTATGCTGCATATCATTTTATGTAATTAGACTATATTTAGATACCCCTCTGTGATTTAAGGTTCTGAGACATATGCCTTTTCCTGGAAAAAATATTTTGTTGTGGCTTTTGTGAACTTCATTTGGACCTGATCAGTGAGCAGAACCTAGATCTACCATATGATTTACAACACCATTCTGCTCAATTTTAAATTATCTCAGTGGTTGGGTGTCCCTGATGGTATTTTAGCTAGATAGACATGAAGAGCTTGCTCAAGCTGACCTCCAGATGTCCTTTCCTTTACAGTCCTGACCCAGTTCCATAGGTGAACAGTATAAACTCTGTGCAGTCTGTTACCATCGGATGCAGCAGTGAAGTGGCATTCCCCCTTCCCATGGTTGATGCCTGTCATGCCTCATCAGTGCTGACAAGCAATTATTACTCTTTGTTTCTTTTATACTATATATTGGCAAAACAATCATTGCAAGGAATTGTAGAGGTAGAAACCATTATCTTTGCACTATAGTGGTAACAGAGCTTTTAGGCTTGCTGAAAATATCCATTAGCTTTTGCTTTCTTATCTACAAATGCTTTCTATTTTGCCCTCTGCTATTCCAGCAGTTGAATCACCAACTTTTGCTGCATTAAGACTGGAACACTCTATTCCTTAATTTGATGATTTTAATTTTCTGCTGGCTTTTGTTCAGGACAGAAGCCATTCTTCATTAATTTTGAGTCCCACTATATTAAATATAATTCGAATATCAGTTTTAGCTTCATTGACTTTGAAGATTTTGTTTTCCTTTTACCAGTTACCATGATATGACATCCCTATGCAAGTTTACAAACAAAAAGAAAAAAAAAACCCTAGAAAATAAGATAAAATAGACTGAGCCAATTCTTATTTCTGAGCTGTGAGGGAGCTTTTTGAACTTTACTCTCCTTGGTCATCATATCTGTATGACTCACATAAATCATTACTTTCAAGTACTCTTAATAGCTTCAAGAGCTTAAGCAGGATGTAGTCATGGAGAACAAAGATTTTTTTTTGCAGGTCTCTGAGCTGCCTGAACAGGACAGTTATGGTCTCCCACCTGAGTTAGGAGTTAGACACAAGTTATCAAAGGTTTCATCTCCAGCAGGAATTGTCCTTGGTTGAAGACACACAGTTGCAGAAAAACAAATTGCCAGTGCAGGGAAAAGAAACAGTCTCTCAGATCCATAGAATTTATTTCTGATCAGCCCTCCAGAGAGGTCCAGTGCTAGTCCTGGCTATGAATTTTCATTTTCTCAAAAAACCTACACAATTGTGAAACCTCTGACACCATTCCCACAAGTTCCCTCTACCCACTTGCTCTTGTCTCTTAAATGTCCCTCAAGTTTCCCCTGCTGCCTGCAAAGGTCATCTGGTAGTCTGTTTTGTTCAGAGAGTTTATTTTCAAAGTCTCTTTCAGGCTGTCATTTTTTGCAAAACATTGGGCAACCTTAACTGGAAAGTTCTCTTTCAATCTGAGATGAATTAGCATATCTAATGAAGATGGAAAAGGGGAAAAGTATGTGCACACTTCCTGATTTTAAACCACCCACTCTGTACTACAGTGTTTAAGAGTTACATCTTGATCACTGTGCTTTGTGTTAAATCCAAATTTTAACCAAATTCCTAGGGTGTTACTTAGGATGAGGTTTTCTTCTTGAATTTGCTAAAGCTGCCAGAACTATTTAACCCATATAAAACCAAAAAATTCCTTTTCCACACCTCTTTTTTGACATGGTGCATGAACGGTTTATATAAAAGTAGTTATGGTCACCTACTGTTACAGTTTTAATGGGTTTATTTTCTTTTACATCAACTTCTGTTTCTTTTCTCCTGATACAGAAAAAAGGTTTTATAATCCTATTTGCTTTTGTACTGGCATTTGAGGTCTTTGACATTGTCAGTGAATGAGGAAAGGGTCTGTCCAATATATAGCTGAAGTTTATCCCCAAAACGAAAAGATAAGTTTGGGGTTTTTTTCTTCTTTGCTTTTTCAAGTGGGTTTCTACCATCAGGTTGTTGGACAGTAGAGGAATGAGGAGATTTGGACCTTTGCTGTCACATACAGAGATGTGAACTGCTGCAGGAAGAACGGACTAGCTTGTCAGTGCTTTCTAAATATGAATGATTCCAATCCCAGCATTCCAGTCCTTCTCTCCAGTGTTTGAGCACTGTCTACTCCCCACTCCTCTTCTCAAGGTACTTTTATATCCATGTTCAATCCCATTCACAGCCTGACTCAACTATAATTTCTCAGTTGCAGGTATTAGTAATAAACTTCTGACTTGGGACAGACAGCTCTACTTCAGAAATGCCTACTATATTCAGGTCTCTTTCAGTGGCTATTTTCTTCTAGTTACTTTTACATAGAAGCACAGAAGACAGTTCAGCTGATTGGACTGTTCCTAGGGTCATGCTCTTGTGTAATCCTGCAGGAAGGCTACTGCCTGTCAAAACTTTCTCCCAGGTGTCCCTTTTCTGGATCACACAGAAGAAGCAGGGAGGCTCATTCTTTGGCACTTCTTGAAGCATCAGGTCATATGCTGAGCAGCTGCTCTAGCCTTTGACAGTCAACTGAGCACCAAGGGAAGCTACAGACCTGCTCGCCACGAGCGGTACCTTCCAACTCCCTGACAGGAGCACCTTTCTGTCTTCTGGCTTTTTTTTACCCATTATCTGTCTGCCTTATTTAGGTAGAAAAATCTTAGACTGCTGTATCTCAGTCATCCCACCAGTAAGCCAAGTGTCACAGATGCCTTTTAGGCATTCCTATTTTGCCAGTAGTAAATACATGAATATGTTTCTAACATAAAGAAAGAAATATCAATGTAGTCTCACTTTGCTGTTACTGAATTCCTTTAAGGCCGTGTATATTGCATGTATATTGCATAGCATAATGCTCTGAAGCATAGAGCTCTAATCCTGTCCCTTCTTTTCTCCAAATAACTTAATGGAGGACAAGAGGAAGTGTTGGTCACAAGCAAGTTGTCAACATAGTTTCCAAATTGTATCTGGGCATTGGTGAATCTGTGGTCCTGCATAGAAAATATTATTAATATATATAAATCTTAGTAATCTTTACAAAACCCCCCCAAAACTAAAAGGGAGACAAAAGCTGCTTACTAAAATGAAGAACATGTAGAAAGAAGTAGTTTTGCATTTAAAAAAACACCAAAGTAAATTCTTTGTATGGACCTTTGCTCTGATTCATTTGAAGCTGTAAATGTAAGCCAGCAAAGAAAGTGAGATCTTTTTTAATGTTATATTTATAAAGATTAGAACAGTTCTTGCTTATATAACTGTATAATCATCTCTATCTCTATTTCTATATCTACCTATCTCAATAGAAATTAAGTCTATATTGCAAGGGAGAAAAATGTTTTCAAGTTCCCAGGTTGTTTCTTACACATTTCCATGCAAAGGTTTGCTTACACATTTCCATGCAAAGGAAAAAAAAGAGAAAAAAGAATCACAAGCACTCCACTTTTTACCAGCTCCTAGCTTCTACCTTCACAGATCACATGCTTCTTTCCTTACAGGTTTTTGGTTCTGTTTAAACATCAGCCTTTACACCCCTTTCACTGCTGTGTTGTGTGTATCCATGCCACTAATGCAAGACCCACTTACACAATGTGACTCATCACCCATACACTGACTTGCTTCTAAGTCAGCAGAATACTTCTTAGCCAACAAGTTTCCATATTTTTTGATGTGACCTTTCTTTCCATTATCCTTCAATTCTCATTCTAGAAAAAGGAGGGTGAAGAGAAAACTTAGACTGCTAAAAATACAAGTAATGTGAGCTAATAGTGAAATAGACAGACAAACAAAAAATTTATTCTTGTTTGCTTACCTGTTTTGTTGTTGCTGTTGTTGGGTTTTTAAAATTAATATTCTGCTCTTAATGAATAAAGAGGGAATACATGAGGAAAAACCAGATGAGACAGAGATTTGCATATGCAAAAAGAGTGGCTATTTGTGCAACTTCAACCAAAATCTGCCAGTTTCTGAATACCCTTTGTGTTTTAGAAAATCTCTCAGAAATCCTTGTTTGTCAAGTTTGAGCCTTTAACCTGATTCTGTGGTCACACAGGAAAGCCCTGTGTGTGGGGACCTAAAATGGGAAAACATGACATTCCCTCTAATACTGGTAGCGCAAGCAGGCACTGCTGTAAAAATACCTTGAAATGTGGAATAGTAGTCTGTGCCAAAGTTTTCAGAAATCTTTTGTATTAGGCCCAAATCTCCTTTTCAGGCAGAGGGGGTGGGAGTCAATTAGATTGAGATGCTTCCTGCCGGCTCATGCTGTTGTCAGTCAGATGATTGTATACAATATTTATGTTCACCTTACCACCTCTAATTATACCTTTCCTTGAAGCCATTGGATGCACACTCATTGAAGTATTCTCTCTTGATTTGTCCCTGCAGAATAGACTATGGTCCCCTACTTCATTATCCTGCATCTGATTTAATGATCTTAGCCTTTTATGAACCTTACAGGTTAAGGTAAATGCTGACTGGGTACTTATATGTACCTTTTTTCATTTTAATTTTTAACCTTTAGTAGTGCAATGAGCGTGTATCAGTAAGCATCACCCTAGTCAGTATGGAAATATAAATAACACTTTGCCTTAAGATTTCATGAGCAGATATCTCAGTATACTTTTAGCTGTTGGGATAAGCATGGTGAACCCCTGGCTCCTTTTAGCTGCATGTTTTTCTCAGGTTCAGCCATGTAATTTAGCATGCAGTGGCCTGGGTTACAACAATACCTACAATATTATTAGAATAGCTATTCTCACAGCTGTATGGTTAACTGAGCAAATTAAGAAGTACTTGACCTGCCCTAATGATTTTTTTTTAAGTATTACAGTCACAAAAGCCCATTTCTAAAAAACATGCTATTTATTTTCCTTTCACAGCTTCTGCATGGTGCCAAGTACATAAAACAGCAAGGGAAAACTGGATATCCAGCAGGGAATGTAAAATAAGCAGGCACACCATCTATAAAAAATGAGAAAATACTTAATAATCTTGGCAATTTTCAAAATTTTTTACACAGTAAGATATAATTTTTTTTTATAGATGGCTGATTTTTCCAAGCAGATATTAAATTTTTGGTAGCTCTCCTTCTTTCAAAGTTTTCAGTTCCAGAGTGATGTATACTTAAAATCCTATGCTTGATATGTCTCAAGACATTTGTGCCTAAAATTTTAATGCATAAAAATTTTATATGGGAAGAGGTTGCATACTTATTCCATTTGCCTTAATCCAACAAATAAACTTGAGAAAAGATAATTCATATTTTAGTAGTAACATAATGAATGAATGGACTGAATTATTCATGGTCCTTCCATCCTTTGAAACAAAATGAATTTTAGGAGAACATAACTCAAGAAAGCAATCAGTAAGAGAACAGACCTGTCAAACAAATACTTCATGTAAATTATTCACTGTTCTCTAACATTTAATTAACAGAAGAACACAGTTGTCCTTGCTCGTGTCCAGTTATTGGAAACCATTATATGTTCTCTACCACATCTCCTCACTCAGTTAAATACTGCAGAAGGATCTGTGCTGTGAGGCAGCTGGAGCCATTGATGTTTATTAATTCATGACTGGTGCTCAAAACACTGACCACAGAACTAAAGCCATGAATTTGAGAAGGAACTGCTCATGTATTATAGCTGGCCCTTAATGGTTGTTTTGTTCTTGGCTCTGTGTTTCTGTTCTCTCTCTGCAGACTGATGGTGTACTGTAAAAAGAGAAACCAGCATTTAGAAACAGTCCACCCGTCTGATTGCTTTTTGGATAATCCCTGTGATACTTTGTCACTGAACAAAATAGTTGGGTGTATGGGTTATAAATAAAAACCTTTCGCATCACACATTGCCAAGTTTGGGATTTTTGGTTCCCTAGAATTTGTTTTTCCTTTGTTAATGAATCCTTATTTCTGTCAGTTTGGGTTGACATCTACAGCAAATGAATTCCATTTCATCTCAACAATTTTTTTTCTGACAGATCTAATCTAAAAAGTCACAGTTTGAACTTGGGACCATTTGCTTCTGAATTGCTGCAGAAATGACACATACTCATTCTACACCAAGGAAAAAAAATATTTAAAAGCCTGAAAAATATTGAGCCTCAGGCTACTTGTCCTTTATGTATCTGATAGTGAAAGAAAAAGACTTTAGGGGATGGC
Source organism: Cettia cetti (assembly GCA_013401135.1). NCBI lineage: Eukaryota > Metazoa > Chordata > Aves > Passeriformes > Sylviidae > Cettia > Cettia cetti. The sequence continues at coordinate 43,772 of VZUI01088983.1, read as the reverse complement.
TCTTTCAGTTTTTGCAACAGACTGACAGTTAAAAGAGAAATAAACTAGAAATAGACTAGAAATAGGCTAGAAATATCTGGAACCAGGCTTGTGATATGTTTCAAAGAGGTACCATATTTAGGACAGTTGTGATGAAAGTTTACAGTTATCTGGTGACAGTTCAGCTCAGCAATAAATATGACCTCTGCCTTTTATTCACTATACATAGTCTTTTATTATTATTGCTGTTGTTGTTCTTGTTCTTGTTATTATTGTTATTCAGTTATTTGTGCACCTTTAAAACCACTGAAGTTCACATTTCGTTTGTCAAATAATCGATTGATTTATAAGCTTATTTAATGCATTTTTTTTCAAAAACAAATGCATTACTATTACATTACATTAAAAATTGCATATAAAACTTCAATGTTTTACAAATGCATTGTTAATATTTGTGGGCAAATGCAAGTTCTACTTCTGAATGGATGGCCTTCACTCTGCTTCCATGTGAACTGCGTAAACTCTTTCCAGAAGGAACTTGGCTATTGCTAACACGCTATTTATATAGTTTGGAAGATAGATGATGAAACAGCAGATATGTTTGTTTTCATTAATAGCCATAGATTTTAAATTCAGAATAGATTGTTCTGTTATCTGCTTGGGTTCCCAGTAGCACTGCTAAAATTTGAGTTACTGCCTGGGTTCCTCTCTTATGATTGATATCTAAGACTGAGACATTTCTGAATGTGATTAAATCGGTAGAGTCTCCTTCATTTGCCTTTACCTATATTGATAAGGTTGGGAGGCAGAAAATCTTTAACTGCAAAGACATTTGTGTTTGCATTTTTTCTGGTTTTCATCTGTACCTACTCACCACTCTTGTTTTGACATGCTAATCCTCTGCAGTGAACTGGCAATGCAAAGATGCCACATTTCTTTAGGGAATGTTGTCCCCAGGCAAGTTCATCTCTGATGAAGCTGGACATGACACGATGAAGTGTAAATGCTGGGTGATTCAGACCACTTCAAGAGCTCTTTGATATACCAGCCCAGAAAGGAGTAAGCACTCTTGAAGGGCTGTGATGATTAATGGGGCTTTTCAGAAAGCTGGAAGTAAGGACTTCACTGTATCTCAACATGCAAAGGTAATCATGTATAAATAGAATATAAAAAATTCTAATCCTGTGACCTATACCAGTTTTGTTTTTTTTTTTCATCTGCCTCCAACACAACTCTAACATATCTAAGAGCCTTGTATCAGAGTTTTGCTGCTGGTCCTTTCTGGGAAGCAGATTTTAAATGAAACACTGGACAGAATGTAATGAGGGTGCTTAGGAAAGCTGGTGGTAGAGAGAGGTGGATTGGTATAAATTGGCCTGGGATTTTTAAGAGAATAATGGCTGAGCTGTAGAGGAAGCAGGAAGATGGAGAAGTATAAGAACAATCTTTTTCATGCTTCACTGAAGCTGTTTTTGTGTTCTCACTAACACTGCTGTTCAGGTGCTTCTGCAGATAGGCAGAGTAGAAATGTTAACTATTTGAACTTGGGCTGGAAGCTCATCAGTTTCATATTTGTGAAGGGTGAGGAGTCATTGTTTGCTCTCATCTCAGGCTGAAGCAGACTTTGATTGTGCCCCTTGGTGTTCACCTGGAGATGACAGAGCTGGGACCCAACACCCCATCCCTAATAGTGGGAGTGATTAAAATTAAGCTACACTGACCTCTCTGGGCTGATCTCTGCATAAGACTGTGAGCTCATGGGGACACTTTTTTATTGAAGGGTTCCTGTTGGCTGTGATCAGCACCTCTTTTATGATGAGCTTGGAAGTTATCACACCAGCAGGACACCTCAGGAAATGTGGTAACCTGTGGCTGAGTATTTCTGAACATCAGCTTAGATAGCAACTGCTGATGAGCTGTAACATGGTCATGAAAATGTTGATGTGGTTTATACTTTATGCACAGCTCAAGCACTGGCAAATTCCCCAGGAGAGGGATTGTATTTTAAATGTTTCCACTCACTCTATAGGGACTGCATCAGTGTGCCCTTAAGCTAATCAATGTGGATAGCTGAGGAATTTAATGCTCACAAATGTACCAAAACGTCTTTTTGCAGATCAGCTGTTACACCAAACTTATAGTCTTCATAAAGGAAAAACATCTAATAAAGTTAACGAGACTTTTCCCTATTTAAGAACAAGAGATTGGGTTAAATGTGCAGCCACCAGCAAAACAAATCCTAAACTTTCAGGCTAGGCTTATTGTGTTATGCTGAAAGCTATTAAGATTTGGGTCCAGGTACAGGCAGAAAATATTCTGCACAGAGATATTGTTAGAATAAAATCCTTGGGTTTCTGAGGGCAGCCAACTTGTACTCTCTAAGGTAACTTCTAGGGACAGTGTTGGGAATTAGTAGAGAACACAGACAATTCCTGGTAGCAAGCTACAGAATGAAAGGAGTCAGAATATACCATTGTCCACAGGGCCAGGGAATGGGCCCTGACACTCTTAAGTTTAGTGGTAAGCTCAGGATAAGAATCTATAACTCAGGATGCTTCAGGAAACTATATGTTTAGAAAGTAAGCATGCCATGAAAAGGTTTGAACAGACTGTTGTGGACTTTCTCAGTCTCAGGTTTTACAGGGTGAAAATACAAATACGAGTTTTTAGTACTTTTGTTTGTTGTGGTTTTGTCTCTCAGAATTTATGCAGAAAAGTGCATCTGAGTAAGATGCTGGGAATGTTAGGCCTTAAATTGAAGCGGTAACAACTTCTTGCAAACTGTAGTAAGTCTCTCTCTGATTCTCAGTTGAACAGACTCAGTCACTCCTGTTCTTACAGCTCTCTTCTGCTTTCTTCACACTTATAATGTTTATAACACCATGCTATTTCAAAGCACTTTGGAAGTAGACATCCAAACTCTAATAGAAATTGAGTGGATTTTTTAGTTGTTGTTGTTGTTGTGGGTTTTTTTGTTTGTTTTATTCAAACTGTGTCAACCAAGTTTTAGCATGGGTGCTATGGCCTTCACAGTTCTTACTGCGTTGGGATGGTGCATACTAATAATTGATGTGCATTGTATGATAAGACCAATAATATTTTATTTAACCATAGGAATAATTTTTGCCTTCACAGTTTAAGTTGTCTGTTTCTTCTGGCAAAGTCTGGTCGGGAAAACAAACAAATATGGGTTTTGAAAAACTTTACATCAAATGCACAAATCAGTTTAGCCTGCTATTGCAGTGCAAGTATCTGGATATTAAACAATAGTGCTAAGAATAATTTTTTTGCGAAATATCCACAATTTACATAATTTTACCATTCTACAGCTAATCTTTATCCATTATGAGGTCCAATTATCAAACGTAAACCAGTAGAATGTTTTTCCTTCCTCTCACTGAACACCAAACATCAGGGGCCATTCTGTTTAGTAGATGGAGACAGAACAAAATAACCCAAGTACAACACCAAAGCTGACCAAATAGTGTAATAATGTGCCCTGTGGTCACTTTCACAGAAGTGTTTCTGTGGAGTCTGATGTTATCATGCAGCACTTCACAAGGATGGTGCTCTGCATGTTGACACCTGTCATATCTGCAGGTTGCACCAAAGTACTACAAAGGAGGACAGTCATATTGTGCTCATTATTGAACTCCTGAGCAGCTTCCAATGCATTGTTCTCTGGTGCGAGTTTTGGAAGGAATATCTCTAAGGCAGCCATATTTCTAACTGAATACCTGCAAACAAGATTCCTTCTCAGCCTGATCTGGTGCTTGGTTTCTGCAGCTCTGCCCTCTTCTCTCACTGGATGTGTGGAAGGGATCTTAATCATTAGGGCTCCTCTCAGGAAGCCCACTAGAAGAGTATGTTCCCCAGAGCTGTTCTCTGTAGTATCTGAAAGTGGTTCTAGAGTGGGAGAAAGCCCACAAAGCGTGCTGACCTGTGATAATCAAACAATACATAGCAGTGAGAAAGATTGGTTTAAAATTCTGCTTTGAACACATTTCACAACAGAATTTAGTAAATACATATATGTGATGAAAGTAACTGCAGCTTGCTGTGCATTAAGTATTAGCTGCTTTTCAAACTTTTCAAACTATGTATATTTTTCTAAACAGTTTACTGCCTGCTCAGCTGGCTTTGTAGCAGCGAAATTCATCTTGTATCTGGTCTAAGTTCACAAAACCAAGGAAATGGAAAGCTTGCATAATTGGACAGTTCTAGTCCTCTGCTGACTGTGAGATGCTTCAATTTAGCACTAAGAGGCCAGCAAATATACAGAAAGGGATGGTATTTTAGATTTTGGAAGATAACATTGTCCTCACTTCCTGTCTGAATAGCAAACACCAGTAATGCAAGTAATATCAAAGCTTGCTATGCCAAGCCACCTGCTCTTGTGTCACTGAGCAGGGTAAAAAATGCCAAGTGTGAAGTGGATCCTACTACAGACAATAGACTTATTCATCCTCCTCTTAAGAAACTTCATTCTCTATATCCTATTTCCAAGTACCTTCTCCAGCATATTGCAAAACAGTACTCACGTTAGAATCTTGGTTCTTCTGTCTGGATTCTCCTGCAGATTCAGCAGGTGAAGCCTAAAATATGTAACAGACTGGAAAAAAATGAAAAGGTGTTCTGAACAGCTGAAGCTCAGAGATGTTGGCAAGTAGGGATGAATTCCACATTTTGTCCCAGAGAGTGTCAAGGTACTGTGTATCTCAAAAGTAGTTCAGCTCCACTTAGTTTTATAAACACTTTGTATTTTATAGAAAAGTCACTTAAAATCCATTAGTTACAGCTATTACTACCGAATTCACAGAACACATATTTCAGGGTGAATCAAAAGTGGCAGTATGTCAAACAACCTACTAAACAGATACATTTTAAGATGGTGAAGAAAAAGAAATACTATTTTCTTGTGACCAGTTAAACCCTGAAACTGTCACAGGATATGAGGCTGTCACCTCCACTGAAGTCTCTTTCTACCACTTTGGAAGCTTTGGGAGCTTAGGCATATTTTTAACAAATACCTTATGTATCACAGTTTCCCTAATTGTTACTGTCTTTCCTGACTGCAAAGGGAAAACCACATGAAAGAAAATAATGATAGATTCTAAGGAAAATGTCTGAAGTTCTCTTGGAAACTAACAGAAAAGTTCTGAAAAGGAAATTGCCTCTGCCAGACACCAAATTAGTGAGCAAATTTGCCCTTTTTAGGCCCAAGCAGAACATTAAAACTTTTCAGATGCTGATTCAAGGGGAGAAGGGAGGTGAACTGGGCTGTCAGCAGCTGCACAGGGGGGAGATGGTGACTGACTCCAAGGCACACATAAGCAAGCTGAAACAAAACAAACAGTCTCACCTACTCCCACCTAACCTGAAGGCGGAAGTAGAGGGATAAAGGTGAATTTACTGAGGCTGGGACTGAAAGATGAAAGCTGAAGTAAAGGTCTTTTGTTTGCTTAAGCCTAAACCCTTTTCTCTGTGTTTGAGTGAATAATGCTTTGTTTTGGAGAAGCTGGCTTGGGGTCACTTCAATTCATCTGCTGTTGTAGGATCTTGGAAGAAAAGGCATATTGATGACAAACACAGTTTGGTCTGTCAGTTGAACATGAGTAGTAAATGAGAGATTGCCGCCAGGATTTCCAGTCTGAGAGTGGTAGGACCATATGGCTCTATCCACAAAAACTTGAAGGTAACAAACCTCTTCTCAGGAAAGTGTGCTTGAGAGGTATGAAAAGACACTTCAGTAGAGTTTATCTGTAGTTGCAACTAATCCTACAATTCTTCCAGTTTAATAAAGCAGAATATTCTCTACTGGAAATCCTTTCCTCTAATTTATGCAAACTAAAAAAAGAACAAACATTTACTTAAAAATGTGTAAAATGCTATCATCTTTGGTTTCCTGCCAGCAGTTGATTTGCTTAACCAATGATCCAGAACTTGCACATCCCAGTTCAGTGCTTAAAAAGGAATATTTGGGAGATACATAGTGCATGTGTTTTTGTTCTGAATAGTTGGACTTCTGCTCACATGGTTTAGAAATATTTGAAGAACTGTGATTTCCAGTAGCATTAAAAGATTAAATATTTATATTTATATTTATATTTATTTTTATTTAAGGATATTGTCATTTTGTGATTCTTGCGCTTTTTTTTTTTTTTTTAAGCATGACCTGTAAACACCTAGTAAGCAATATTGATTGCATGTTCCCAGTTAATGGAATGCTCCTGAAAGCAGAGACCTGCCCTGCAGGCAGGGGTGGGTGTGTGGCCCAGGAAACTTTCAAATCACCTTTTTTAATGAATCAAGATAGATGTTCAAAATGACAAGTAGAGGAGTCTTATTTCATGTGTGTCAATAAAGAAGAAGAATGATGAATTCTCATTAACATGTATGAGGCATTAGAAAAACTAAGAGCAAAATTGGTTTCAGTTTGCTTTAAAATTTGTGTTATTATTCATTGACTGCTACAAGGCCACAGACGGGACATGATGTGAAATAAAAGGCAAACTGTTCATCCCAGTGTTACTTTCATATTAGTAGTCCAAATGGACTTTCTTTTTTGACTATTAAAGAATGAAGATTTGATCTTATTTTGCTAACTTTGGGTTATACAGTCTCTTTCACTGAATCTGGAAATAGACTGTTGTTAATTTCTTGATAAACGACCTGTAAATAAATGTTTAAACTGGAACATACAGGAATAAAAATTCATATTTAATTTTATTGCAGATTCATCAGTGTATGTCTTACTTCAGGCCTGATACACCACACAGCAGATTTTTCTTTCCTTTGAAGGGAGGAAGTGTGATGTAAGAAACAGGAAAAATATTTTTCCACTGAACTAAGTGTCAGAGTTCATGATTAATGTTTAATCTGAAAAAAATATTTAACTGCCTTAGAAAGGAAATGTTCTATGGTCTGCCTAGAATTAATGTCCTAACACCTTTACAGAGAGGAAGGCCTGCAGACCTTAAAGTACAAATGGTGCCATGGAATAGCAAAAAAAAAAAAAAGTAATCCTGGGGATAATAAATCTGTAAAAATCATTCTACAGATATGTTTTGTGTTCTTTCTTTTGGTTTCAAGCGCCATATGGTGGGAGCTTTAACAGAGGTTCTTGCTGCTGAAGTTTTTTAAGGGCTATATGTGTAAATATATATTGTCAGAATCTCCAGTATGACATGACTTGATAGTGGAATATGTCCTTCAGGTCCACTTAATTTACTGAAATATTATCTTTCTCCATTCCTCAGTCAGCTCAGCTGAATCATCATCTACTAAATACAAGAGTCACTGGATATGGAGACAGTTCAAGACATATACCTACATGCAGGTATTTCTAGGTTAGTCCTTTACTGAATTAAAAGGGCTATAATGATGTCTTTTGTTATGCACCTGGCGTAATATGAGCATAGGACTTCAGCACCTTCTTCCAGACATTTCACTGGTGTTGAGTCTTTTCTTAGCCAAAAAATATGTGGAGATTGCTCTGAAACCATCAATGGCACCTGGGTTAGGTCCAAGCTGTGACCTGCTGTCAGATCCTAGACAAAGCGAGCTGTTTGAAGATCCTTTCTGGAAGGCTATGGAGATGTGCTGCCTGTCATCCATCTCTGATTCCCTGAAACTTTCTGTCTTGGAGCAAAAGACATTTTTCAAAATATAAACATGATTTCAGAATAATGGTCTTGAAACTTCATGCTCTAAAAATTTGCAACTAAATGCAAAATCTGCCACTGGATTTTTTTTTTAAGTGCATAATGAGATATGTAAGAAAAGAACATTAGGGAAGTTAGGCCACAGCTTACTGCAAAAACTTTGTCCCATGTTCATCTCAAAGAACAGTGTAGGAAGTGAAGATCCCCTATTGTATCTGTCTGTAGCAATCAGACAACTAACACCCCTGCAGCATAAAAATTGCTGGTTTAGTCCTGATTTGAGAAGCTGAATCATTATTTAGACCCATCTGTCTGGGACTTCATGGAATCAAAATAACTAGGACTGCCTTCAGAATAAATGTATCTCCTATCACCTCAAATACATGTAGCCTTCCTTTTGGACTCTCAAGATAAAATTCTTGAAGTGTTTAATCACTTGACTTTGCTTTAAATAGGAGTAAGGCATCTAATACTTTTGAACTTAATACCTTTGAAGTCCTGGGTCACAATGTGTTTTTACTCTCTTTCTGTATTACTGATTTACACAACTGCTCACTTAATTTTTCCTCATACAGAGGAACCCCATGGTCGATTTAGAGTTTTGTCTGATCTCATCTTTCTCCTGCTGGACTAGACAAAATCAATACAGTAGCTTTTTTTATCTTTTATTTTCTCTGTTTGTTTGTTTTGTTTTTTTTTCGGTTAACCTAATTTTGTGCCATTAAAAAAAAATCCAAAGTCAAATAACTGGTTGAAAAAGTGCAGTTTCTCTTCCCCTTCACCATTTTTTTAAATAACTTCAGGTTCTATTATTGATAGATTATGCTATCCTTGCCCTTTTCCATTCTAGAACTAGTTTAGAATAGATAAAAAAAGTTGGTTTTTTTTTTTGTTTTTTGTTTTTTTTTTTTTTTTTTTTTTTTTTTTTTTTTTTTTTTTTTTTTTTTTTTTTTTTTTTGTGCACCTCACTGTTAATTCCTCCTTGTTCTGCATCTCAGTCACAGCATGACACTGATGAAATTAAACAGTGAAAGAGAATATTTTCTGTGCAGTGTTTAGACTGCACCCAAGATAAACCCAAGATAGGGTTGGGGGTATTTTTTTGTGTTTTTTTTTAGTCCCTTATCTGTAGTGCTAGAAGGTACCATTTGGGAAGCCACCTGTCTACTCTCCTTCATTTTGCTTATGTCATGAGTTGAAATAATAAACCCTAGACAACTCTTTCTCCTTCCCTTTCTAACTCAATATTTAGTCAGTCTTTCCCAAAAGACCATCCTGTAGTCAACTCTTGTGCTTTCTTGGCTGCCCAGAAAGATCACAATAATTTTCCTGAATGTCTTCCTCCAGACTTGGAGGCTTTTCAGAAGTGTTAGCTGATTGGCTGTTAATTTGCTGGTTTTGGGTTTTATAAACTTATTTTCGAACCCTGGTGGTATTGCCCTGCCCCAGGAGGAACAGAGTTCTTTCTCACTAAGAAGGACGGAACAGTAAATAGAAAAGGTAGAAAGTCGGAAACACAGATATCAGTCCTATCTTAATGTTCTTTCAGGGGGTGGGAGCTTCACCTTTATCTGCCCTGGGCAGACACCAGTTGGACAGCCATGATGTGCTAGGCAGGATGACCAGCTGTGGAGGGGTTCAGCCTTTCTCTGTGTGTGAGGTGTCTCCTCACATCTACAGCGTCAAAACTTGCCAGGCTCTCTTTCCAGGGTTTGCTATCCTTTTCTTAATGCCTGGCAGAGTGTATCTAGCATCTCTAGAATCCAGGAAGAGGATATTCCCTCAGACTCCCTTACACTGTTGTATGCACGTGGCCGTGCCATGGCCCTACATGCCAGCACGCAGCCTGGTGTAGAAGCCCCGTACGGCAGATGTGGCTTGCTCAAGATCTTTAACCTCCTGAGCACACTGGCTTCTGCAAAAGCCAGTGTGATACAGGTACTTGATTCTATCCTGGAGAGCTGGTTTCTTCAAGTTAATTGAAATGAATCCAGGGGAAATCCTTTAACTATTCTAAATGCTTTAAAAAATTTTCATCAATTGCTCTTCTGTTGCTGTATTCCTATAAAGATCATTAACACTGTCATTGCAGTATAGTAACAAAACTGGAACAATTCTGCTATTTGAGAATGGAGGCCTTCAAAAATTTAGAAAAATAATTATGTAAAGCTTTTCAGTAGTCTGATGATCAAAACCAATTTTCTTAAATATTTTAATAGAGATTCGCTATCTTGGAGGGAAAGAATTCATCATTTCTATTTGCCAATATGATGGCAACAAAAATTCTGATTCCTCGTTACCAAATAAAGAAATGTTTGGTTAAAGCACACAAAGAATTAAAAGTCAAGATATTTTTTAAGTTATCACATCTTTTTGTAGTGTCTTTGTGGGAATGAGGAGCCATGGGTTAAATAAAGTATGAACAGTTTTCTGTGCAGTTACTTCCACTGATGGGATCAAAATGGATACATGTTGGCTTTTCTGCTTTTTTTCCCCTGTCTCTTTCAACTGTATTTTCAATTGGCTGCCTTTGACAATTTCACTGTTCTGTTTGTGTTATTTCAAGATAGAGACAGAATGATCCATTAGATCATTTCACCCCTTGAAGGAACGTAGTTTTCTGGTAGTTGAAGTAGGGTTAATTAAAAAACTACATCTTTCTGTAGGGTGGTAAAGTTCACAATTGTTTACAGGGACTTGTGGGAGAGGTGGAGTTCAAAGTAACACTTTGTTCAGAGAATGAAAATCTGCCTATGTGGACAGATACCATCAGAATGTGGGGCTTGTGGCTTAAAGTCAGCTGAGTGGTCATGTCTCTGGTGTGGGACACAAAAGTGAGGGCAGAAAGCTTCTTCCTCCCTCAAGGGTAGGGAAAGTGAAGGCTTTTTAATTTTTTTTTCTGAATTTTGAAAGCATTATTTCTTTTTAATAAATGTTTTGAATGTTGAAAATATTCTGAACAGTATTATTTTTTCCTTTTTCATTCCCACTTACCTGCTTCATATATCTGCCCAGCTGTGCTAGTAAATATGATAAGGTATTTTAACAGTCATCAGTGAATTATTTACTTCCAGTTTGATCTAAGAGCATAGCTGCAGAAAGTAATCACAGCTTCACATTATTGTGCACAGTGTCGTATTTCTTTATAGGTTTTGATACATCATTGCTCATCATCTGCTCATGTCTCATTTCTGTGGCTTATAAACTAATTGTCTATTTCTTGGGATGAAGCATATAAGCTTTTAAAAATCTTCTAACATATTATAAGCTGTAGTGTGATACTCTCTGCATGTCTTGATGCAGTTATGATGACAGAACTACACTCTGCTAATTTACAAAGTTTCTGGTTGGACACAGCGTGCTTTGGAGATGTTCCCACTACTTGTACATTCTTCCTCTGTCACAAAAAGTTCCCCAGAACTAATGTGTTGCAATCTGCTTTTTGGTACACCGCGTAAAACCTAAACTTTTCTTAAAATTGTGACATAGAGGGTTCCATTGATTTAAGAGTTCAGAATGGAGTTTTAAACCTAAAGACATTATTGAATGGAATGCAACTGAATCAGAAGTTGACTTTTCTGTGAGATCAGAAGTTGCTCAGTATTTAAAAGAGAACCTAGGAGAAATGTACTGATAATATTTCATTTCTTTCTCCATGAAGTGCTGTGAAGCTTATATTGCTACAAATTAGCCACTACAAAGCTGTGTGACAGTTAGGGGTAAAAATTTTGTTTTAGTGTTTTGGTTTCTCAGGGTCCACAACTTGTGCAAAATATGAAGGAATCTCAGTTTGTACTGTAACATAGAATGATGATAAAAATAATAAACTAGAATATATATAAAATTTGCCCCTTATTCCTGAGTTGATTCAATTTCTAAAGCCAGAAGAAATAATCAGTCTGATCCAGTGGAGAACAAGGCCATTTAATGTCACTTGGTAATGACTACATGATTCTCAATAACCTGTATTTCTGAAAAAGCGTACTACACTAAATATAAAGACTTTGAAGAGATGCCTACCTTACCACTCATCCAAAAGGATTGCTCTTGGGTATTCCCTACCGAAAAGTTTGGAAATGTGGAGAAAAAAATGGGTAATTTCCATTCAGAAATGCAAAGTACCTAGATTTCCTTTTCTTCCCCTGTTGATTTCATGTACATTGCAGATTGTATCAGCACAAAAATTGCACCTGACCCACCCCCCCCCAAAAAACTTTTAAAAAGCTTGATAAAAGACCAATGTTAATTTTAGACTGAAATTGTTCTTCTGAACTTCAGTCTGGAATACATATATAAGAATGAGTTACTAGCTGTTGTTATCACTGAAGATATCAATTTAGGACAGAAATATTAATGTAATTTTTGCTAGAAAAAATATGAATGTCTGCACAGCAATCTGCTTGCAAAGTGTTTTCAGAGTGAGCAGGGGAATTTTAGGGTGTTTAAATAAAGGAAATTAATACTCTCATTTATTAAGAATCATCAAAATCTCTTTTTGCTGATGCACTTCTCAGAGAATTTCACCAATAAATATTTCAGCAGCAAGTGCACACATTTTCATGGCCTTTCACATGAATCAATGTTTTATAATGTTCAATTGAATTTATGAATCCATATCCATGTTTTCATAAATATCTACTATTGGGAACCTTATCAGGAAAATACCAAAATTTTCCAGTTTGTTATATGGCTAGACTGAGATAGTCCTCAAAGATTTAGTTCCCAGTGATGCTCTGCATTTTCACATTTATTAGAATGTGATACCCAGGGTTAATTAAAGTAAATGAAGTTAAAACATTGTACATACAGTTGTCCTTTTATCTTTCTTTCCTGCATTTTTAAAAAACTTGTTTGTTCATGTTCATCCTACTATCAGCAAAGTCATAATGCGTATGGTGTTCAAAACTTTTCCACTTGTGATTTTTGACCAGTCTTGGCACAGGCTTTAGGGAAGGGACATTGTATCTTTTACTCTGGAAGATAAAGAGCATTTCAGAAGCCTGTGAACAGGTGTTAATCTTTCCAGTTTTGGCATAAGTTCAGTTATGGCTTTTTGCTCTTTGCTGCAGTCAGCATTGAGCTCGACCGGACACAGGGAAAATCAAGCAAGTTCTTCAAATCTGGGAGAATCTTCTTTCAACTAAGATAAATCCATTCAGAAATTCATATAGGTAAACTGAGACACACTCAAGGTTGCCATCTAAGAATTCTTCCAAAATGTCTTCTGTAAGTATTTCCTTCAGAGCTCTGGATAGACAGAAGCTCCACCTGTGGAGTGCAACCAAATTAGGCTTTGTGTTTTCCCTTGAGAGGATTAAAAAATGAAATTTATCAGGTCTTATTTTTTTTTAATAAATCTTGCCATAAATTTTAGTGAAATAAAAAGTAATCTCTATTACACTGAAAATGCAGAATTCTTATAAATTTCCCATTTCTTTGCCTGTTGATAAGAATATAAGTTTTTGTCAGCACAGTATTTTCTGTCCTAATTCTTTAATTTTTTAAAAGGTTTTTACTTTGAATACTTCACACATTCCTCTTACTTACACAGTATTTAAATAATCTAAAGTATTGCTGTTGTAGGTTTACAGGAGTCATTGATCCCATTGTATTGATAAATGATTGTGGAAATTGTATAATCCAAAGCTGCCAATGTATGTGCAGTACTTTTAAAATTATACTTAAACTTAGGGAAGATGCATTACCCTTCTTCCCTGAAGCTGCCTATGTGTGATCTCATGGACTTGAAAAATATTATTTTTCCTTTGGTAGTACTTTTGCTGTGAAATAGAATAATTAAAATGCATATGATAGGTGGCCGCGTAAAGATTCAGGTCAAATGTAAATGTGTTGAGCGTCACTGTAACTTTCTGAGGACTGACAGTGGAAGGAAGAAGTTATATTTCCTAGGCTGCACTATGAAGCCTACTGGGCTCATTTCACTTATGCTACAGAAAGTTACTGAATTTCTAATTACTTTATATTCAATTTAGTAGAGTTTTACTAATTTGTAGTTCCTAAATCTTGTAGTCTGTGTAAAACAGGCACTGCATGATTATACAGCTGGTCCATTATCTACATGTAACACACACATTTTTCCGCAGGTACCGAGATGCGGTAGTTTTCAAGAGATCTGTTTTAGCGATTGAAATGTAGGAAAAAAGAGAACCCAAAATGCCATTAATGAAGCCATACTCTTCAACTGAAAAATATCTACCTGCTTTCCCTTTCATGAATTCATTTCTTGTCTCCTTTGCTGCACTGTCTCTGTTTGTGAAATATTCAGTATCCATAATGAGTTGTTAATGAGCTGTCGATTATGAATGCAATTTATAGACAAGAGAGATTGAGGACTTGAGGTGCTCTTTCAAAACAAATAATTCTGTATCTGAGTTCTTCATTTGCAAATATACACTCTTTCTGTTACAGTATCTTTTATACTAAAATCTTAATGAGTTACTCTGAATGTAGTTGCACATTTAATGAGTTTCCTTTAATGATATATTGACTATATCCTGAATGCTGCAATGAACAAAGAATACAGTATAATGAAAACTCTTTGTTATACCACGAGCAGACTCAAAGAATTACGGTCATTAAGCTGTGATCCTGAACCAATGAATTTAATGGAAAATTTGCTGTCAAATTCAGTATGAACAGAACCAGAACCTAATTTCTTAAAGGCATTCAGAAATATGGTCCTTAATAACAGTTTCATAATACATCATGATACAAAGAGAATTAGTTACAAGCAACATAATTACACTGGAGGATGAATTGGCTAATACTCTGTACATACAGTTAGGAGTCCCCTATGCACAAAACTTGAAATGATTTGCATATTTTGGGGGTTTTCTCACCTTTAAAGCTGGGAAGGCTGAGACACAGACTCTAAAGCAAAAGCCAAGATTTTATAAACATCATCAGAAATGAACCCAGATCTCTCAGCAGTTAACCCATATAATGATGTTTGAACACAGCAGCAAACCCCAGTATAACAACGGGCATCAGGTGGACTGTGCGCTCATCAGGCAAATGAGGTCTAGTCACTCCATTACCATTAATTACAGTTTTAGTGATCTGAAATTGAAGCAGCTCATGAAACAGAATTTCTCGTGAAAAACTAGTTCATAGACAGATTACCTTGAATGAACCCTGAGATTTTATGAGCTCCATTCCTTCTCCAAGTAGAGGAATTCCAGGATGTCCTTTGCCACCATTAGAGAATTAAATATTTATTAGAGGTTCTATGGAGCTGCTTTAGAGAAATCAGTTACTGGTGGTTAGCAGAGAGGATGCTGAGGTCCTAACTTGGTTAGTTAAGGAATGAGAGCTAGCCGTCCAAACATTCAAAGTAGTCAAATTCCAATTGGGTTGTGTTTTCTCTATCTATTTTATTTTGACTGATACCTGTCTCCTGAGTCAAACATTGCTTGTACACAGTAATTATGCAGATCTGCAGAACTAGAGATTTTACTTTTGTTATTGTTGTTGTTGTTTTCTACTAGCCATAATTCACCCATGCTGACGTTTTGGAAAAACCCGGTATTTTATCTCCTGTCAGAATCAACATCTGGTAAGAACCAAGCCTTTCAAATATCTGCCCTGAGAAATGCAGCTGTGATACTATACCTACAGCCCTGCACTGCTCTTCTGAAACCTGGCAGGAAATAAAAGGGAAAAAAAAAAGAGAAAAGAAGCTGTTTAAAATCATATGACAGGTTATTATTTTTTTTAATGTGAAATGTTCATCTGACAAGCTTATTGAGCTTGATTTGTGTACTGAAGCCTTCTACAAACCTACAGTCTAGCTGATTTCCCTTCCCCCTTCTTCGCTCTGCCACTAGCACTGACATCAACCATTGTGCCATATGAGGGGAAAAAAAAGGTACCTGGAGTATTCAAGTGATTTAACCAGTTTGATTTATGTTAATGGTACAGAAGAGAATATTTTTTGGTCCTCAAAAACATAACAGGCAATTGATGTGCCATATTGCAGTATGGCTTTAGCTATCAACATGTCAAGATTTAGTTTTGCTGTTAACATTTTACGATTTAGAAGGCTATAAGAATATGTGCAGTGCAGCAACAACTCAGGCATCATTCCCCCAGCTATATTTATTGGGCTTTCATTTTTCCCTTTTATAGAGAAATTGAAAAAGAAAAAGGAAGGGAAAAAAGACTGACATTTTCTGTCTTTCATTCTCTCCAGTCTGTCAGGTTGTGAGAATAGAGAGAAAGAAAACTGACTTCTTCTAATGGTTTGTTTTCACACCAAAGTAGACTCAGGGTGCAAGAATCAAATGTGCAGTTTGTTGATTTCTGGCTAAACTAAAGATAACCTGTGCAAAAACTGTAGCTTCATTGCATCTACCCCCTCTATTTATCCCTATAGCTGAAAGCTGCATGTTTAGCATGCTGTGGAGATGCTGATCTATATAAGCCAATTGTCTGAAAACCTGGAAGTACCGTGTGCAGTGTACATGGTCATAGAAACATTTATTTTTCCTTCTAGACCTTCATTTCCTTCTACTTCTGCTGTGGAAAATCAATAAGATGTACTTCTTGGTGTTTAAGTGGGAAACTAATTTTTTCGTACTAGGAGAATGTCACAGTGGCTGGAACTCCCAAAATAAGATCTAAATTCCTCTTTAGTGGGTATTTTACTTCCCTCAGGTTTTAAACTGATGATAACTGGACAAAATTTTTTGCTGACCATTTAGAACTAGCACAGAAAAGTAAAGGGGACATATGAAAAACTTACCTTCTGAAATTTCCATGCTTAACCTTCCAAGTTATAAAAGCAACTTGAAATGGGTAATAGGAGACAGTAAAAATTTTAGAAAAGTTTTCAAGCTTCTTTCAATGTCCATTTCAAATTCTCAGACTCATTGCCAAGAAGGTATTGAAATTTTCTGTGAAGGTCTAATTAATACCTTTTCTTTTTTCCAGATGCTCTGGGTAATGAAGAAATGCCTAGTATTTGGGACATTACCCCTAGAAATTTGTCTTCCTAACATGTATATTCCCACTACATGTTGTTTTATCACGGAATTCTGCTCTTCATGTCAACAGTATGAAGAAGGACTTACATACTTATTTGTGCCTCATCTGTTTCACAGTGAGCTCTGCTCAGTGGAAAAAGACTCATAATGTCTGTTTAAAATCCCTTTATCACTTTCTGTCTTAAAATTTCATAAACAATTTAACATTTTAAAACATCACAGCTTAAAATTTTACAGCATCACAGTTTTTCTCATAGCTTCCACTTTCGATATTCCAGAGCTCAGTCTGGCATGCTTTTTTTCTACTATTTATTTTACTATGAGTGCCTTAAATTGCCTTTGGTTTCAGAGGACAGATCTTTCTTGCTTCAAACACCAATGATTTTTTGTCATATTTCTTTTGTGTGAAAATCTAGGGCCTGGAGCTATTTTCTACAAAAGGAAGATCTGCACAGGCTCCAGTGAGTCCCTTCACAATCTTTATCTTTCCCTTTTAATATGAGCTGTTGTCCAGCTGAGCTTCTTTGGTGAATTGCTAAGAAATCAGGGAAAGATACAGAAATCTGTTCCCACATGTGTGCAAAAAAACAATGTGGAGCAATTATTAGATCTTTGGTCTCTGGCCAAGTTTAAACTGTGGAAACCCAAAAAGCTTTCAGTTGCAAAGGCATGACATCCAAATTAAATGGGGCTTAGATGTGTGCTACTTTTTCACTTCAGTTTTCCCGTTCAGTGATTTTGGTATAAGTTCGAAAGCATGGGCCAGAGGAATGACCAGGAGAAAGCAAATTTCAGATACTACCAAAGAGCAATTGTTCCCTAGGTCTTAATCCTCCACTGGTTTTACCTGCTGAGGATATTGCAAAGATAAATTATTTATCTTTGAGCTTTACTGTGGTGTAAGAATTCTATTGAGAAATAAATATTTTTCTGCTCAGTGAAGAGACTATGGAATAAATAAGGTCAGAACTACACAATAAACAAGAAGATAAGAAGAAATATTGATTAGTTGCTCATGAAGAGAAAGCTAGTCATCTTGTGCATTGTGTTGAAAAATACTGGGTAATTACCTAATTAAAGATTATATCAGCAATACACATAAACAGCACAGTTGAATGAATCATGAACAGGCAAAATTCTGATGTCAAAGCAGATAAGTATGAAAATGCTATAAACTCTGTGAGGATTTTGCTATTGATATTGATTTTGTATGGAAGATGTTCAGTTCCCACAGTGATGGACTTTGATTTACTATGTAAAGTAAAAGAAAACATCTAATTTCCAGCATTTTTTATTATTTAACTTGCCACCCTTAAAGTTCTTTGAATAAAGTAGTATCTTTTAAATGCAGAAAAGTCTATGCAATCTTTTATTTTAAAAATAATTTGTATGGGGAAAGGTAAAGTAGGCCATGCAGATTTTTTTTAATAGAATATCTAATGCCAGCAAACATTTTTAAAGAGGATTCCTTTTCCTTCCAAAAAACTGGAGATTTTTAGTTATTTAACATTTAGGTTTACTGTAGAGAAACTGATTTACCTTGACTCAATCTGTATTTAAAAAGGGAAATTGTACAGGGATAAAATAATCTGTTCCACTCTTCTCAACTGAACTGATGTTTAGGTTTGAAAGGCAAGAATTTTAGTTGGTTGATAATTTTTTGACTATATGTTGTGATAAGGCAGGCTTTTCATAATATCTTTTTTTAAATTAAAAAAACCCTACAGAACCCAAACAAGTCAGTCAAAATGGAGTTAGTAAAAAGTCTGAATGGACCCAGGTGACATAACTGAGATTACAATCATGTTATAGTGTCTTCTGAATATAATAAAAAATAATAATTAAAAAAGGTAGATACAGTAATTTCAGGAAGTCCTTCTTAACAAAATATGTTATTCAGTATGGAAATCAGATTGTATGTTTTGACTTTATGCATGAGGTTTGGTACCCTTGGGTATTCCTTAAGGAGCAGGAGCATCTGATTTTTTCATTTGCAAGCCAGAAACTTGACAGCCACAGATGCGAACTAGTCCAGCTAAAGGTGTGAAAGCTGTTCTGTGAAGCCAGAATCCAGGTAATTAAGCAGGTTTCCCTGCTCCCCAGGTAGGCTGATATTTAGCTAAATTGTCAGTACTGAATATGCTGCTCTAGGAGGAAAGGCAGACTGTGATAGACAGAACACTGGAAGCATTTTTTGAGAATAAAGATAAAATAAGCACCTAGGAATTTAGATTGCACATTGTCATACATGCATTTTTGCCTTTGGTTCCTCAATATTTTCTTCAAGATCCTTAGAAGTATGCTGCACAAATGATGCAAGCAGGCTGGAGTGCAAACTCTCAGGGTATCACATGAAACAAAATCTAAGCCGAGACTGTTCCTGAAATATTGTTTACCCAGAGGTGCATGAATAGTCTGCCTTGACCCACCTCCATATCACTCCCGTGTGATAAGCAAATGATTGCTAAGGTTAGTGGGTGCTTTGATAATGGATTAATTTCTCTGTGTGTAAGAGCTATATGCATAACTTCTGATTTTTGCAATCTGTTTTAAAAGTGTGTTAGGCTTTCCTGACAGGATCATTGAAAAGTTAACATCAATATGAGTCAGAACTTTCTGACAGCTCTTCATGCAGGCTAAGGGGCTCCCAAACCCTTCTGCCTGCCTTTGATGCTGGGTCTGAACATGTACTTAGAATATGTTCTTTACTCTGATGAATAAGAGACTGCTCTAATGAAAAGTCTGGTGGTGTTATGCCAATGTAGAACAGATGCAGTGAGCGGAGTGCCACTAATGAACTTAAGGCCTTGGTTTTCTGTCCAACCGAAACATTTCCACTTACACTGCAAATGTAATACTACACCTTACATAGATATTTTATAAGGTGGACCTAAGGTTGAGAGCACAACTGTTCTTACAATGCTCCTGATCTCCTGAAGTCTTGATGTCTGTGAGTTAATGCACTGCTTCGTGAAAGGACTGCATGCCGAGCTTTAAGAGAAGGGCTTCCCTACATGCAGTGTCATCAACTGGTGGTAGCCCACGTCTTGAACTGTATGACAGGTGGATAGAACAGCAGACAGGCACAAAACTGGGAGTGGAAAGGGGAACATATTTCCTGACCCCAACAGAGCATGTAATTCCTTTCTTTTTCCAGCTTCCTGCTGCCAGTGTGGTGCTTGGGTTCCTGAAACAAACACTATGACTGTTTTGTGCTACAGCTATTAACATCATTCCTTGTGGCCTCCATAACGGGGGAGAAAATGAAGTTAAGAGCCTTCAAATGATTCACTGCAGGACAACTGAGCAGTATGCATTTAGTTGTTTGCCTGGTTTAGGTGCTGACAAGTAGTAAGGCAGATGCAAGGCTCCCAACACTTGAGGTTAAAAAGCCCTAAAGTCTGACAGGTTAAGTATCCATGTTTTCACCTGTCGGGTTTTTGAGTATTAAAACCCAATCCAATAAAAACAAACAGCAAAACCTTAAAAATAAGTATCAGGAAATAAATAAACTGATTAGCTGTGTGATATAGTAGACAGAGGACAATCTAATCCTATTTCATATTCTCTATATATTTATCTGGAGTCTACCCATAAACTTTCTCCGAAATAGACAGAGTCAATTCCACCATGCAGGGGTCTATTGAGAAGCCCATTTGGTTTTAAAATAGATGAGATAACATTTTTAGATGATAAGAGTGGTATGTTATCTGAATAGAAGTGGAACATTTAGCA
This sequence comes from Cettia cetti, assembly GCA_013401135.1. Lineage (NCBI taxonomy): Eukaryota > Metazoa > Chordata > Aves > Passeriformes > Sylviidae > Cettia > Cettia cetti. The sequence goes on along the minus strand of VZUI01088983.1, from coordinate 23,389 downwards.
AAGCACCTTCATAATTTTTATTGCAGTCTCTTCTTCAAGAGGACCATAGTGGGTCAGAACTAGCTTTTACTTTTGCTGTTAGATTAAGGAGTTAATTTTTCCAAAGGACATTAGAGCATAGTTTACTACATCTAAGATAGTTTCTGTCATATATTTTACAATGTCTCTTCCTTTGAATCATAGCTAACAAAGCTTCTGCTTTATTACCCATACACAACATTCTTTTCTGGACACTTTCTGAAAGAGGACAAGGCAACCTGTAGACTGCCTTTCAAGCAAGCTTTATTTCTCTGCTGGGAGTTCAACAGGGAAGACAAAAACCTGATGGCTGTCACTGACAGTTTACCCAACCATTTTAAAGTGCATCACAAACAACGGTGTCCTCTTCGTGAGCAGCATGTTTTTGCTGTATGAAGTTCAGTGGACATTTGAAAGGACGTAACTTATAAATTTTTCAAATTGTTTTACAGCTATGATGCGTGAGGTGGGTGGTGATTGACAGGGCTTATTACAGTGGTTGATTTCCTATTATGAAAGAAAATGTAATATGATCCTGTAAAAAAAAGTTAGACAAATCTCTTGCAGTTTGCTACTTAAAAGTTTTATTTCCTAGAGTGAAACAACAGGTATTGGGCTCAGTGTAAATATGCACCATGAGGAACAATGGCCATGGTGACTCACACTTCTCCAAAAAGGCCTATCATGTCCTAGTCTGAGATTTGAATAAGAGCAATCAAGCAACAAAGCTTGTTGTGGCAGAAAAGCCTGCAATTTGTGATTGATAAGAAATAGGTTTAATAGCAATGTCTGAACTGCTGGAAACCTGCAATAGTTCTTTGGAGAGTATAAAGCGACATTGTTCCTTATAGCTCTCTGCCACTGCTGCAAGCTATCTGAGGCAGTGCTATTTTAACTTTTCTGTTGCTTGACATTTTCTTATTTTAATTGCATAATCTCTGTGTTGGACTGAATTCCGGCATTAAGAGCCTCACCACCCTCCTCTTTTGATTGCTTCTTTTTAAAGCAAGAGGAACAAAATTAATTGCTTCTGATCCACCACAATGGTAATTACATAGTCTCAAGTGGGACCTGACCAAGGATGAACTGCTGCTTTTGCTTTCTGGCTGGAGACACTACACAGGGATAATAGAGGAGTAGGTCTGTTTCAGTGGACTGGCTGCTTCCTGCAGCAGAGAATGATAGAAGTCTATTGCTGTACAATTACACTGTGGCATTTGCAGGTTGCAATAGCATCCTGCAAAGACTGAGAAGAAAAAAATAATTTCCATGGTTGTATATCTCACTTTGCTAAGTGTGTCTGTGAAAACAGTTGGCCTGCTGCCTCTTTGCTCCTCGAATCTTCGTTAGAACATCACACTGGTATAACAAACCTAGCAAAATCATTAAAAACAGCTTGTATGCTGCATGGTCTTAGAAGAGAAAAAGAAGCAGTGGTAGAAAACAGGGCTAGGCATGGTTAGGAAATGCTAGCATTGCAAAGAAGCCACAATCATTTCATTTAGATGTAGTGGTCTATTTGTTATTTCTTTAAGAATCTTAAACAGGAAAGCAATTAAAAGCATGAATGTTTTTCTATTTAAAAAAAAATACATTCTACCTTCAATTGTTTTTATATAAAGGACTAGAAAAGAAACTTTGACAGTAAGTAAAAGTGTTTTACACTTCCATGTCAGAAAAAAATAGGAGGAATTTTTCCTGCTATGTTTAAACCCCCCCTAATATTATATTTTTAACAGAATAAATCAACTGTATAAGAAATATTGTTAAATGAACACTTATTGCATCACATTGAGTTAGGTCCCTGAAATCATGCTGCTGACTTAGAAATGTTTAAGCTACTAAAGTATTATACATTTTATTTATTTTTCTGATTTCTTTATCACCATGGTACAATTTTTGTATCAAGCAGTGTATTGAGCAAATCAGGAAAATTTTTATTTTCTTCTGAAGCTGATTTTCTAATATGATCTCTTTACATAAACAATCCAAACCCGTGACATTTGCCATTAAATTAAAAGGTTGAACTACAAGATTATAAGAAACATTGTCTTGACTACAACCAAAACTGGAATAGTTTTTTCATTCAATTATGTGAGTTTTTCAAAGTTCTACAGAAAGAATATATTAGATGTAAATGATGGTGAGAAATTTCTTCTTGGCATATAGCCTTCAAGAAAGAACAAGAAGACAGATATCTAAATGCCTCTATAGCTGAACTAAGGCTTTACATGTCATAAATGTGCTTTCAAATACATGACTTTTGAAGATCTTGGCATGGATTAGTTAAGATCTATTAAATATAACAAGTTGAAGGCAAACTTTATTTTGGAAATAATATTCTGAAATTCCACAAAAATCTTGAAATTCTTGTGTAAATGTGACTGAAGTTCTACAGATTCCAGTCTCACTCACCTAACACTGAAACTTAAACTTCTTTGAGATTTTGAAAAGTAGTTTTGTTTTATTAGATTTCCGTATTAGGCAAAGTGCTCCTGAGTAGTATATTAAAGATTTTCTCTGCAACACAACACCAGAAATTTACTTAAAAAATAAAACCTGATTTTTGTGTTCATTAATTCTTCCTGGAGGTTGATACTCCATGCAAGGTAGCAAATATTACCAATACAAGTCTTATTGAATCTTATACTAGTCCTTTGAGGTTACAAATTTCTCTGTTTATTTGTTTTTATCTTTAAGAAGCTGATTTTAAAATGTGTATTGCTCTCCTCCCATGGCATATAATTATGACTTTAGAGTAGCTGCAGCTTCAGTTAGCAAAGCAAATGTACTGAAACCTGTCATCTAACAAACACCAGCCACTTTCTCAAAGTGCAGTTCTGGAGGAACCTCCCTTTTCACCTGATTACCAGGCCATCATAAAAGCTTATGATGTGAGTAATGTCTGCAATATCCTTAATCTCACCTCTGCCCTGCTTTACAGGCACTTCAGCTTTCAGGCAATTATACATACAGCATGAATTCAGTGGTCAAAATGCTATCTGCTTGCATAGAGAGCTGACATTAACTTAGGTTTCTCTTGATAAATTCACCTTTGCTATGACCAGTTCTGCCCCCTGGACACTGGGCTACACCTCAGTCCTCAGGTTCATCACCTTTGCTGGACCAGGTCACCTCTACTGGATTCCGTGGCCTTGGAAGGGTATCCAGCTGTTAGTGACCTCCTGCCAGCAGCAACTGCAGTCTCTAAAATGGTCTGTCAGGCCACCCACCTTGGTGCCAGAAATAAAACACACTCCAAAAATATATAAGGCGAGTTTAAAGGAATGTTGTGCAGAGATTCCTAAACAGCACATAGAACTCAATGATAGCCAGAAATATCCAGCTACTTATTACCAGGGTTAAGTGCAGTTCAAAGAGCATACTGGGAACAAGCAGCTTTTCGAATGGATGTGTCAGGATTTGCCAGGGATTCTCAGGGCAATCCAAATCCAGAGCCTGCATGAGAACAGCAGGTCTCCCTGAGCGCAGCCGCCGCTCGGCTGATCGGCATTTCTAAGCTGATGCCAATCAGGAGGGAGCGATATCAGTGAGCAGAGTGCTTGGAGGTGGAATAGGAGCAGCGGTTGCACATTTGATGGTGCATCACTGCAGCTCTCTGGGAAGGTAGGTTGATGTCAAATGCTTTTCACAGCATATCCTGCCTTGGGGACAAAAGCCAGTCTGGGTTAGAACCCTTCCCTCTGCCAGCAGTGCACAGGGCTGAGGCCAAGGGTTTCTTTGGAGAGCACCTGCACTGCTGCTCTGCAGGTGCTGCCATACAGGTAGGCTCATGGCTTTCTTCTGCTGGTGCATGTGAAGCTGAACTTTTCAGGCTTACTCCTGACTTCCTCAGCACTATTCAGCTGGAAGGAGAGGGAAGTTGCAGCATAAGCCATATATGCCTTGCTTTCTTGGATGTAACTGCCATAAACAAATAAGAGGTGTGAAAAGCATGCACTAGCTACAGAAAATGATGACATGCTGTTCAAAAAACGGTAGGCCCTGTGAGGATTCTGTTTTTCAAAACAAAATCCTACTGACGAAAAAAAATATTACAGATGCAAAAATGTGTATAAAGTGAAATAATAATTGCTAGCATGGATTTATAATTTTATTATGAAATCATTTCAACTACCATTATCTTGTCTGAAAGACCCACTGCTGTCTATGATTTAGACACTCATATTTAGATTTTTTTTACATGTGTTTTTAATTTTCTTCATTACTGGAAGCATTTGCATGATAACAGGATCCTTGCTTTTAAGAGTTCATCAGCTCCATCCACTTAGTTCCCATTTGAAGTCATAATCTTCTGTTTATAATTTTATAATTGTTTGCAGTAGAGGTGATTAAAATATTACTAACATAGCATTATTTTGACTTCAGGCATGGAACAAGCGACAGATGAACACTTTAGGAACAAAGATGATATTTTCATGTAAATAGCCCAACTAGTACAAAGTAAGAGGAAGAAATGAGAGCACAGAACATGTCCAAATTCACTGTTTTCTTTTAGACAGCAATTGCTCTTTGAAACACATGCTTTTCAGAATCTCACATCTTCCAGTACAATATTTCTCTCATCTCTTATGAAGGTTTTCTACTATATGAAATGTTTGTAAATGCAAACAAAAATAATTAATACATTAATTGGCATAATAAACTCTCCTATGCATGAATTGGCAGAACGTTTAGAACTCTTCCAGACAATCATTTTAATTTCATCCTTGTAGAAACTCAAGTCAGTGTGATGGTAGCATTGAGTGTATTCAGATATTCTAATGGGAGGCACTGAATTTAGGAGTTCATGCTGTGTGTCTGTGTTCCTGCACAGTCTGTACAGCAGAGTCTGAGGGTTCACACAGCTCTCTCTGCAGACCCCAGCTACTTGCTGGTGCTTACTGTAAGCATCCTGCTGGGGTAGGGACAGGTTTCACACCACGTAATCAGGTCATACTTGGAAATTCGGTAGAATCTGTCAGATGTGTAAGACAACAAATTGGTGACTTCTTCCTAAACATGCCCCCTCTTCAGTTGCCAAACTGCAATGCAAAAGACTGATGTAATTTTATATGCTGTTTAAGTTGCTGAATACCACAAAAATTCATTTCTCTCCCTCTCACAAACCCCAAAGGAACTTGTAATCCAATGATAAGTGATTATCTCTCAGAAACATTAAATACAGAGATATGTGCCACTCTTTTATGCACATAATAATTCATTAAATTTGCTAGAAGATGTACGGATTCTGCCATTTTATTATTTAAAAAGAAATATTTAAAAACAGTGAGGCATTTTGGTTTTTCTCCTCAGTCATCTTTTTTTGCTACATATATTGCTTCCATGAGAAGAACAGGACTGTGAGAATGACACATTTCTCTGGAAAAATATACGTGCTCAGCCTTATATTTGGATAATGCTAGAAAAGTTTTTTTGTGAACAAACCCTGCTAAAGATAGACTCTGAGAGATAAATAAGTAATGGGAATTTTTTTACACTCTTTGCCTGATGAATCCTTGTTTGAAGGGTGAGAGAGGAGTTCATTAGTCACTCAGAGGAAAGATATCTGAAGTGTTATCTGCAGGTACCACAATAAAACAAGCTTTTCATGGCTGGTCCCAAGTCATGCCAGGGCCTCTTGAATATAAATTTTGTCAGAGCCAAGTTCCCTGTAAAATGCAAGCCCTGGTGCCTAAATGACAAAAGGCATCATTCACAGGAACCAATGACTTCAACAATCAGCTATCTCAGAGGGTAAGGAATACCTAAGAGAGAGGTAAAGAAGGACCCTCAGTATCATGGATGAGGATGGTTCTTTATATATAAAATCAGAGGCTGAACAGGTTGTCCCTGGCAAGGGCAGTGGGTAGGTGCCATTGCATGCCCCAGGTGCCCACCCTTTGACACACCCTGTTGGGGACATTGCCTGAATCTCCTCTTGCTCCTTCCAAACTCAGTCACCTGGCAGCCTCATTCCTGGTAAGTGTTCAAAAAACACAGCTATGGCACCTAAAGATGTGGTTTAGTGGTGAATGTGGTGGTGCTTTGTTGGTGGTTGGACTTGACGATCTTAAAAGTCTTTTCTGACCTTGATGATTCTATGATCCTGTGGTCTCTGTGTTGGACAATTCAGTGTTGGACAATGTTGCCTAAAACTGTAGATAGCTGACAAAGTCCTTGTGTATATTTGGTATTAGATTTCTAAATAATTTATACTTTCTGAACATAATTGTTTATTCTAATAAGCTTTGTCTGTATTTGTATGATTTTACAGAAGAAATTTTGTAATGGGAGAAGTTCCTAATTTCATCTTTTTTAAGGAAAGTCAGTGGAGGGAACTTGATAAATATTCCTTAAAATAGAAACAATTTTAAGTGAGTTATTAAAGGAACAGAATTAAGGCAAAATTAAATAAATGAGTAAGGGTTCTTGATTCTAAATTTCAAAGACATTTTTTGTTGATTGTGAGTTGAGGACCTGTTCTGAGTCCGAAGCTGTTGCTGGTGGAAACTACTGTTTAGCTTGGTGTTCCAAATTTGGAACTTTTTTTACTCTCTGGGGAACTTTTCAAAAAGATAAGTAGAGAAGAAGAGGCTGATTGGCCTATATTTCAATGTCACTTCTGGAAGAGGGACTGTTGGGAAGTAAAGGGAGGCAGAAAAGGGAGAAGACATTCTTTTTCTCACTGTCATTAATAGGAACAATAGATTAGGAGCTATGTCCAGAGATAAAGTTGCCTAAGCTTAGATTATAAATTTAGGGGGTAGAATATGTTGGCTGAAGCTTTTTATGTCAGATATACAAAAATGTGCAGCTGTTTTTGTTCTCTATTTTTTTTTTCTTTTTAAAATATGTCATAAAATTGATGGGAGGATTTGCAGATATCATAATGCACTAATTAAATGCATGTAGAATTTTAAAAGGATGGGCATGCAAGTCCTTTTAAATACTGGTGCATAAGCTAAGACTTTTCTTTTTTAAAAAGTAACAGTTTATAAAGAGAAAAAATGTGCTCTAATTTAGCTGGACAGATTTGCAAAGATCTTTGAAAGTGTGAAAGAAGGGGTAAGAAGGAAATGTCTCCTTTACAATCTGTTTATGGCTTTAGGACTGTGCTTTATCTTGACAAATAAGATAAAGATCATTTGACAGGAATCCACTTATTCTTATCTTGCTAGCAACTTAAAAACTGAATTATTCATCTTCAGTGTGAAACTATGTTTTCTATTTTAAATTCAGCTGCCTAGTTGGCACCTAGTCTCCACAAAAATGTATCCAATGCAATAAAATAAACATAGTGAAAATTACCTCTGTAAGAGCAGCCTTATCAAAAATTATAAACATTCCATGAATGAAAAGCTTTAATGAACTAGTAATAAGTCTAATATACTTACAAGAGTTACATAAATATTTCTCTAGTTTCTTCTTGTAACATTTAGGTTTGTGGAGAGGTGAGTGAACTCATGAGCTTTGCTAAATCATGCAGGAATTTTCCTCTATATGAGAAGTCTTTAAGTGAACTCACTTGGGCCACATGAAATTGCAAATATGTGTTAACCTTGGCTATGTCACACGGGTATGTGAATAAGCATGATTGCTGACTGCCAATCCCAGACCTAAAAATTCCATACTACAGATGCAGTTGAACCACAAATTTTATTTTTCTAGAAAGATTTGATTAAGTCTAATATAAACTCTGTCTGTGACAATGTTATATTAATGAAGCAAATAAATAATACAAACTTTTATTTCTATAATAAAACCTGTGCTTTGCAAACACAACATATCTGTAATCTACCTTGAGTGCTGTTTAGAACTGATCCAAAATATGACACCAGATAGTTTAAGAAAAGATCTTTCATGCTTCTTAGTAATTTTGAACCACACAAAGCTTTTCCTCAAGAATTAATTTTCTCCTGCATACATTTTTTATTGCTGAGATATATATATATATATCAGTTAAGCGTTTGCGTCTCTTGAATTAAAATCAATTGCTTAACAAATGTAAGGCCAAATCAAGTTAGGAGTCACTGCTCTTCAATTCTAGTCACTACTGCTGAAAATTCATTTCCATGACATATTTGAATGTCTTCAGCTCCACATTTTCCCCCATTTTTTAATTTAATGACACACCTTTGTTAATGTGTGTGTCTGTGTGCGGAGCCAAGGTGAACAGTCTCGGCTCAGGAGAGGTGTGGACTGGAGAATTGTGAGCAGCTGAGGAGGGATTGTCCTGAGCACAGCATTTGAACAGGAAAGTGGTGGCTCTCTTTCCCACTACAATAGAAAGGAAACTGATAACAATAGTGTGCTATAAAAAGCAAAGGAACATTCTTCTCTGTCAAACAGCCGCACCTCTCTGGCAGTGCTGCTGCTGCACTACACTGGCTGGCAACCACTCTGTGTTTGAACTCTGCTGCTACTGAATTTCACTTAAAACTGAAAACCGCACAAAGGGAGCAGGCACAGAGAACACAAAAAAGAGACAAGATGTTCATTTCCTTGCTGCTTTTGTTTTAGGGATTTTCTTTGTGTCATTTGGAAATAATGATCTAAGTGTAGTGGTGAGGGTTATCTGCCGTCTGGGCCAATATTACCTCATTAAAAAAAAAGACAAGAATTATGGCAAGTTCTTCCAGAAATTCAGAGCAGCCATTCAAAAGCAAAAGTCATACTGGGATACAAAATCTCTCCAGTTCTTGCTTCAGTCCATTTAAAAAAAAAATGTATTTGAAGCCTGGAGGAAGAATACAATTTAAGAGAGATATTTCCCTTATGCAATGAACCCAACAAGGCCTTATGTATGCTGCAGCAAACTGCAGTACCTGCAGGGTGCTCATCTACCATGAAAGTCTTCTATTATCTCATTCTTTACATGAATGAAATGTGAATATAGTTCCTTCTTTCTCAAAAACCATTACACTGATTGGATTGTGTCTGGAAGCAACAGAATGGGTTTTTCCACACAATTATTTTCAACAGATTGAAAAGGTATGGCTCTCCTTGTAGGTGCTGATGGAAGGTATTCTGGAGTTTCAAAGACTGTGTGGAAAACAGTCCGGAAACAGTAGCTCCAGTAACCTTTAAAAATGTTCTAAGTAGAGGGGAAAAAGGAAATTCAAAAAGTTGTTAAAAATACATTTTCTTTTATTGTGGCGTTTCCTCTAAAACTCCATGGCCTTTATTGCTGCAAGTTATTGCTATTGATTGTAATTAGATCATAAGCTTTGAAAATATTCATTCATAATAAAACAAATGACTTGTGATAAAATTAAGAAAATTGTGGTGTTATTATTGTAAATAAAAATGAAATCTAACAAGATGATAGAGTAGTTGCAGAGGGAGAACCAGATATATTTTCTTGAAACTGCTGGCTATATTTACATCATATAACACTGTGTGCTGAGAAATCCACATTGTGAATGAAGGACTATCGGGAAATTTTTAGCTAAACAGTAGCCTTTATGTTATCACTGGAAAAAGATGTTAAAAAAAAAGGCTGTTTCACATTATCTGAGATTGTGTGTGTGTCTGTGCATGTAAGCCTATATGCATAGCTCTATGTGAATAAATATACTCACATATTTACTGAAAACTTTTAAACTGATGGAAAATTGAAAGTAGAGGAAAACTTAGTTTGGCTAAAAAGCTGCTCATTCCCTTTTTCTGTCTCCTTATTAATCATACCAATATTTTAATTGTATCTTCTTCCCTTTTTTTTCCTTTGGATTGTCTAAAACCTATTTTCTAATTCAGTCCAGCAGCTCATCTTTTAATGTCGTTTTAATAGACCTTGTCTTGTGTTCATGAAACAGTAAAAGTAAAGGTTTCATTGTAAAAGAAAATTGCCTTGCTTGCACTGAGTTTTCTCATTACTGTGTCTGGTACCACCATTGGGTGTTTGGAGGATGGGAAAAGAGAGAGGAAATAGAGACAGTTATTAATCAGTCCTTACTGCTAATTAAGGCCCTCAGGTTCTCACTGATTTTTTTTTTTTCTTTCAGTTTTACATACCTTGATGTCAGATAAAGCAAATGGTAGGAGACAAATTTCAGCTGCAGACAAGTCACTTATTTCACAAACATGAGCATTCCATGATATTACGTGAAGGAGGATGCAGGACTGTGGACCTGCAAACAGAACTTGTTTTCCCAGAAGAGTTGTGTGGTGATGTAAGGTGGTCAAATCAAGAGACACATGGCTTCAGCAAAGAACAACATCACTAAACTCATCACCGAACCTGGATTTTCAAATACCTCCTGTGGGTTTGCTGAATTCTATATTTGCAAGGATGAGACAAGAACAGGGTCTTTCCTGTTAGGATGAAGGAGAAGTTTGTCTACTTTATAAAAAGAGATAGGTTCCCCTCCACCATGGACATCATTATATATGTACCCATGGTCACTGTGAAAGTGACTTCTTGGCAAGAATGAAAATTTGAATTTATGTAATATTTTCCTGTAGAGTCATGAGGTAAGAAGAAGAAGGGGAAGAAATGCTTCTGTATATAGAGGGAGAATGACAGGCCTCCTTCATGACAATCACTCACAGGACTGGTGCAAGGGCAGGGGAAATGCTTCATTCATGACAATTTTCTGCACTCCCTTTTCTTATTTCCCCATTTAAATTATACAGAAGCTCAGCATGTAGTCAGGACTCTGGTAAAAATTTGTGCAAAATTAAATATACTAATACATTTTTGAAGAAAAACTTGGTGGGTGATAAGAAGAGATGAATGTTTATTAATCTTGGACAAGTATTGATACCTGCTATTTAATCTAAGAGTAAATTTGATCACGCTTCTTTGTTTTACCAGAACTATCTGTAGAATGTGAAAGTCTTATAATATGTACTGCACATCTTCTTTTCCCCCTGCAAGTGTATCAGCAGTTACATTTTTCATCACCTTCTCGAGGGATTATAGCACAGTAAAGACAAAGTATGACATGAAACCTGATTTACCTCTAAAAGGAAAAAAAAACCCCAGTCTATTTCCAGGAAAACATAATTTGAAATTCCACAAAAATGTAAATATCATTTATTTAGGTTTTCTTAATACTTTCAAAAGAGAAGAATTAAGCCAAAAAGAAGTTTTTTAACAGTGTATAGAGGTCATGACAGAATTTATTTTGATTGTGTGACCTCATAAAATTATTCACCACTGCTGTGATTTTTTTCAAGACAGCTCAATAGAGTGTGACTCCCAGCTCCCATTAGAATTTAATGAGAACTGGGCCTGTAAGTCCCCCGGATTCCTTTGAAAATAACCCAGCCCATGATAAAATAATACAATTCTGTGCATCCTTAATTTTTGACAGTTTGTTCGTGACTGGAATATTGATTGCAACAGCTACTGCCAAGCACTGGGCTCCCATCACTCTCGTCTGCTTTTCCATTATGTCATAAATAGATCGCCCAGCTCAATAGATTATACAAATAGACCAGGCTGGACCTCTTGCATGGGTTTGCTTAAAATAAATAATAATAATAATAATAAAAAAGACAAGCCTAATAATAGCCAAGCATTTAAGTTCCTTGGACAAGTTAATTGTATTAATTTTAAATGTTCTGAAATTAGTAACTTCAAAGACAAAATAAGGACCAAAGCAAGACCAGGTCCCACAGCAGTAATTAGAATCAAGTCAAAAGTAAGCCTGATTGGACAGTTTAAAAGGTTTGTTCTATGCAAGAAACCTGGCAAGTGTGTGGTACCCAAAATGGGAGTTCAATTAAAGCTTTGGAAAGGCACAAGAATATGCAAGCAGAAACATTTATCCTGCTAAGCTGAAAATGCATTCAATCTCAAATGAGAACTGAGATGATTGAATAAGCAATAAGAACAAAGGAAGTGAGTTGTCAAAATAAAATATATTTGGGAATGGCCAAATCCTGGCAAGTCCTGCCTACCTGCAATCTCAATGGGCTGGATTGATTTGGATTGCTGACATTTCAGGGAAGATTTTAGAATTGGTTTACTGCATTTTGGTTTTTTCTGACTTGCCATGCCTTTTCTCTTTTCCTTTTTTCTTCCTGATTTTCTTTCTCTTTTTCTTCCTCTGGTAATTTAAATAATAACACTACCTAGAAGCCTGTCAGGAGTGAGAATTCCATTGTGTGCCATGTATAAATCTTGCTGTATAACTGCAAAATACAGAAATATAGTTTGTTTAACTCATATGCTTCCCATTAGGTTGAGATAGGACAAAACAGAGATACAGTAGAAATGAACATCCAAGAAGTCAATGGTATGTCTGAAAGCACTTTAAGGAAAACTTAAATATCTTACATGGGCTGAAGTCACCCTTCTGGATATAATTGTTGAGACAAAATAGTTTACCCAAGCAGTCAGGAGCTTAAGTACAGCCCCTGTCTATCTGCTGCCAGAGGGTACTTGTTTGTTTTCTTTGAAGCTGTTGCAACAGGAAAATGTTAAGCATCAACTTCGACTGATGAGATGATACATGGATGATGATGATGAAGATGATGAATTTTTCTCCAAAATATCTGGGCTGCCACCAAACAAATTACAAATATACTAGTTGAGAAGTACAATGATTACATAATGTAATGGCAGATGTTAAACTGACCTTCTGAAACCAAATGAAAGATGAAAGACGGAGGTTTTTGATGAATGAATCTGACATGGTGTCAAGAATGTTGTATCTGATGGATGCCTTTGGATGGATGTAGATGGGTGACAAGGGTGAAACTATGGAACTTCAGAATATTGTTTTCCAATAAACTTTTATTTAGATTCTATTGACTTGAATAGAGATAGTGGCAGCAAAGTGGAAGACTAGTTTCTACCTGCAAATCAGCCCTAATTATTTATAATATTGTGTTGGACTTAAGGCAGTGGTTCAGGAGAAGGCTCAAGAAGAACAGTAAAGTTTTCACGTGTATCATGAAATGAGTGACACAAAGAATGAAACATTCTGCAGCGTTTTGAACATGTTCAAAAATCATTTCAGAAAAATCTCGTTTTTCTGAGCAAAGGCCATTTCTCCCTTTGCAGAAAATATACTCCTGTGACCATTAACAGTCATTGTCAAGTTCCAAGTTTGAAACTTCAGTTAGAGCTCTAGGAAAGTACACACCAGAGCAGGATCTGAGGATCTATTTGACTAGTGGTGATTTTACATCTGTGGATTTTTTCATTTTTTCAATTTTTTTTCTTACCTTGTTTGTGACAATGGTTCTGATCTTGTAAGGGGCTGTGTGAAGGCAGGCTCTGACACCAGAGACAGCTGCTGATGGACTCAGGAAGGCTTCATGCAGGTGGAAAGGTCAAGCTGCACAAAATATCTTGCAGATCCAGAAGCCTGATGGCAAATAGTCTTAGCTTAGAACAAACTCAAAAAAAATCTAGTGAACCATTTAAAATGAGACCCAGAAAAAACTGATAAAGGTTTTGTATGGGACACTATAACACCAGCTAGGAGAGGCATTAGCCAGAGTAGCACTAATTTCTTAAAGTACTGCTCTATGGCATTAGCAAGAGCTGTTTTAAAGTTGAAATTATCACCCTCTGTTTGCTTTACCTCTAAATGCTGCCCTAATCTCTTTGAGAAGACAATTCTGAATGGAGCAGATGGGACTCTAGCAGCTAAAATATCCATTTGGTTTTCTAGCAGAAACATTTATTTGTGTTTGGACCCTGGAAATATTGTAGCTCTCTTTTGACTCACCTAAGAAATTATATCATTTCTGTTTCTTCAATTATTTACTTTACCAAAGCCCCAGAGCATATTTGTGTGCAGTGTAATTTCAACAATGCTTAATGCTGCATTGTTGACTTCTCTACAAAACCTGTACCTGAATATCTGCATAGAGAGTGCATTTAAAGAAATAAATTAGAGTTAAAAAGCTCAGTCTCAGGATAAAACAAACTTTCAGAATCTTCCACTGCCCACACCTAAACAGTGCCAGCTGAAGCACAATCTCTTCTTTTTGCCTAGCTTCAGATTCACCTCAGCTTCCTGGATTTTGCACATTTACTATGAACTCCCAGAACTGAGTCTGTTTGAAATGAAAGGATGGGGAAGAGGGGAAATACCTGAAGATGAGGAACAGCCCTTAAACTATGGGTGACATATCCTCAGAGAACAAAACTAATACAGGCGCACTGTGAATAATAATAGAATAACAGAGATGGTCTAGGGAGTATAGGTCAATGAACATAAGGAATATGAAGGCAAAAAAGTGTCAGTTTCCTCAGCTATTTCATAATTTGTGGTTGGAAATATGTTTAGTCACAAATTATACAGTAATGGTTTATTAACTATCTACTTCTAGACTCATGTCATTACTCATTTCTAGAAGTATCCAATATGATGGTCATTAATGAGTTTTATATTTTTCTAATAGCTTTGCCAACCCTGTGCTATGACTGCTCCTTTATTGACCTTCTTTTTGTCATATGCATGTGTTTTGATCAACTTTGAATTATTAGCATTTAAATATGCCAGCAGAATATTGAAGTCTCAGAATACAATATTGTTTGTAGTAAAATCATTAATGTGATAAGATGCAGATCAAAAGGAGTGTACACCAAAGAGAATACAAATGATACAATACTGAATTAATGTGAAAAGATGAAACACATTTAACAATAAGCTTCCACTAATGTATTAGTGATCTTATTAATGACAAAATTTCTGAAACCTCTAATGGAAAGTCAAATAAGGAGCATCTCCCATAATATAAATATGTTTTGAAATGAGACAATGTAAAGATTTATTTGGTATTTTTTCTTTAAGCATGTGTCAAATTTACTAATTTGTCAGAATTACTAGTTTACATATATACACATATATAACAGATATCGTAGTAAATGGTGTTACAATTGTTACTTTAAACTGATCATGCGGACTACTCTCCTCTGGACTGGTGAGTCATACATTCAGGGAATCATACAAAATTAACCCCACAGAATGAAATCCAAGCCAGATTCACAGCATGTAGGTTGCTAGATCATGTGTTCTTTCAAAAAGAGCTTATTGGGAATCCTCTTGCTAGGTATCTTTGCTACTCAGGGTAACCATGATGTAGGTGATGTAGAGCTGTATTAGCTGTTCTCTAGAGAATGAGCAGGTCTTTCACCAAAGTTTTATTGAAAAAGTTCATTCTCAAAACCAGCGCTGCCTGCTTGCCACAGTTATATTGTGCTGTCAGGAGTGTCATGACACCAGCTTTGTGAATCTTTGCCCAAGAGCAAAGAGGAAAATCATGAAGCATACTAATATTTGTAATTAATGTAATGCTTCTTCATATTCTCTCTCTAGCTATCTTCAAAATAATTCTGTTTTGGTCTGTGTCTTTATAATCTTTAAAGTCTTCGTAACAACATTGTCAATATGACAGATGTTCTTGTGTGTAGCTGTAACTCCAAACAAGAGCAATATATTGCTGATATGATATATTTAGATAAAGCTATAACAGAAAACTCACATATGGTCAACCATAAGGATAATACTAATTCCTACATCTTCTATATTCTGAAATGCAAAGTTCCAGCCCTTAATAAGTAGAAAAATTCTCACATTTCTGCACAACAAAAATATATTGTGCCTTCCAAATCCGTTCCTAGATTTTTAGTAGTATAGACTGGTAAAGAACATAACTAAATTGAGCCATAAAAATTGTTTTGCTTGTGTGTGCGATTTCAGAGAGAGGAGTGGATAAAATGGATTTATTCTCATAATGTGGAACTGCTTCATGTTTCAGAAATTGCACGGTTGACAACTGCACTTGAGTTACGGTAAAGATTTTCAACATTGCCAAATGGCACATCATGTAATTTCTGATCTGGTTTAATAAAATTGAAATGTTTGGTAACAATTTATTGTTATTGCTTCAGAGTTTAATAATCTATATTTATATTAATGTAGAGTGGCTGAGATGTGAATTTTCATCCTTCATCTAGAAAGTTATATAAATCAAATATAGGGACAACATCAACAGTAAAAAAGTTACCAAGAAGAGAAAAAAAGAGGTCTTTAGGGAGCAGTTTCACCACAAGTCAGTAGACTCACCTAAGATAATCAATAGCCATCCTGAGTTTGATTGAGTATCCAAGGCTCCAAGACAGAGAAGGACTGGAAAATTATTTGAAAATTTCTAAAAGCAAGCAATAGCTGTGAGGGAAAGCAGACACTCATGCTTGGTCCTGTGGCACACCACCAGTGTTGTGTCTTCCAGTATATCTCTGGATACTTGAAATAAAAATGAATTCTAGAAGTGTCTCAATAAAAAGGAAGGCCTGACATATTTTTCTTTGTAATACAAATACTTCACTCAGATCTTTGGACATACAGACTCACAAATGCAGCTGAGAATATCTGATCTTTGCTTTTGAAAAAGTGTTCTCAGTTGCAAATCAGTGTTGATGTGGAAACTGAAAAGTAGGATTACCTGAACTGTGTTTCTAAAATAGGCCAACAGCATGAACAAAACCCAGGGAAATACTCACTTTTTAATACTAAAAAGTTATTTTATGATTAGGTTATTTACAGAAATTACACAGGAGTGGAATTGGAGTGCTGGTGCTGTAAAGAGAAGTTTGCTCATAAAAGCCAGAAGAACAGAGCTTTGATTTCTCAAGTGTGACAGAAGGGTATGGTTCTGGGAAACATATGTTTACAAAAATTTGAAACTTTAAAATGTGTAGATCCTGAAGAGGAGAAGAGTAATTAATGAAACCCAGTTTCCTATGAATTCATGCCCTCATTCTTTAAATACAGACTGCCAACTTCACAATTACTCATCTTTTACCTGTTGTACTCCCCTGAGCAAACAGTATATGTGGTGGGTAACCTGGTGCTCCCAGGCCAGCTCACTCCCTGCTGCTATGTGGGTCTGTCTGATTCTCTTCAAGTGGGGGCAGTAATTCTGGAGTTTCTTCCACCTCGTTTCTGACTTTTCCTCACAATTCTTTTAATAACTTATCTTAGAGATTCCAACCTCTATTTAGATCTGATAAATAAAATGTTTTTAGAAGGGGGTCAGAAGACATGATACTTTGAAAACCTGGCTAAGGAATGAAAAAATATAACCTGTGAGAAGGAAATCAGAGAATGAATGATTTCTATCTATGCTCCTGAGCAAAAAACTTTTAAGAATCAGTGTTACCTAAGAATGTTGTACTTGTCCTGTAGAAGTGAGCCAGAGGCTGAAGAGCATATAACTGAACATGGAGAACATACATGAACAGGGTAAACCAGTCCACAGTAAACTACCAAGCTTTTTGAGCAAAGTTAATCTGAGAAAGACATAACAAGATGCACTGCAAGTAAGTTTATTTAAAAACAAACAAAAAAAACTTCACCAATCTGAAGGAATTTTTCTGAGCTCTTCATTGCTTTACTAAGGGACACTGTGTTTTAAATCCCATGTGCTTGGGTCAGCCTCTCAACTGTAACAAATAGAATTGGTGGCCTAAATTTTCATAGTTTTTGAACTATTGTTATGGGTAACTAAGTTCCCTGAAGTCCAGGAGTTATTTTAGATTTTCAGGATAAATAAGAAACCAGCCTGGGGACTACTTACATCATCATCTTTTCTTGATCCTTGCTGTAAAATTGTAGGCTGGCAACATACAGTGCTTTCTTAAACCATAAAGATGTTGGCAATCACATAAATAGAGAATATTAGAAATCTATCAAGAATGTAACTGATTAGACAGTAAAAAATTATTCTGAAGTCAGAGCCTTTGGGTTTTTTTCTGAATCTCTTGGCCAACTTGAAATAATTTCCTGTTGTCATGTGCTTTTTAAAATAAGGAATCCTTAGTTAATGCAGAAAACCTTTAAAGTCTCAGCTTTTGGAAAGCTTTTGTAGGGTTTGTTATTCCTGCTGTGTAGCTTTTGCATTTTTTTAACAGTATACAAGAATACAAACACACATGCGTAATGTAGGAAAATATTCTTCCTTACTCCATTTCATTATTCTATGTGTGATAGACACTTTTAGCATATTTATTTATTTAATGGAAAAATGATCTCCAAAATTGTTATCATTTGAGAAGTTGCTGTTATTTTAGTGGAGGAAAATAGGCAGCCTTTCCAGTTTCTGTGTCTCTGTGTTATAAATTTTAGAATAAATTCTTGAGATGGTTCCTTTCATTGAATATCTCTTCCAATGTCTCATGCTTGTTCATGGCCTCTAGTTCCTATTAAGGTAAAGTGACATTTTGCTGGGAGTGCAGATTCTGGAGATTTTTTTTAACCCATATGAACATCAGCTATGCTCTGTCGATGTATATACACATTTAAAACTAGAATGATAGATCTGAAATATGCTCTGGTCATAAGAAAAACTCTCAGATTGGAATTGCTTACCTTGTTGCTACTAATCCATTGCTGCCCATACACAATGCGCTGGCTAAGTGGTATTTCTAGACTGCTCATTGTGTCTTGTTCTTTGTTGATTTTTCTCATTCTGTGCATTTGAACTACTTTAGCTGGAAGTACTTAGCTGAGAGATTCACAGAAAGAACACATAGCATGGGGTGGGTGACCTATGAAGTCAGACATGAAAGATTCCTGTTTGGCTATTTTTCAACTCTGTTTCAGTTGAATCTGAGGCATTACCAGCTGTGACACTGCACAGCAGTCATTTTGTTTCCTTACACTAGCTAGACAGATTTATCAATTTCTTTTCCTTGTTATGATTTTTTTTTTTTCAGTCGTTCTAAAAGGGAATAGGACAGAAAATGCAATATTGGAAGCTGGAATAAAGATGGATTCTCAAATACCTTTTACAGTTGGTGCTCTGGGAGGAGGGTCACACTACAGAAATATCTGAAATTGAGGTAGAACACCTATTTAATGAATTCTTTGGCGAGTGAAATCATTTGTTGCTAGCAAAACCAAACCTTTTTCGCTTTTTCCAAGCAAAAGCTATGTGATAGAGTAGAACTGAGGATCAAAGTTTAAATACAGTTTGCTCTGCCACCTGGTTTTGATCTAGAGCTCGAGCATGTGACTGGCAACATTCACTGTCACAGTAGGGAGACATGGTAAGGGGGGACAGAGCAACATATCTCCCCCTATTCCTCAAATTGTGAAAGGTATGAGATTGACAGCCTTGAAAAAATGTCTCCTATTTTATTCACAAAGAAAAAAGATGGCAGAGCAATCATAAAAAAATCTTCTTCCCCCATGCTTTGCCCATTTGTTTCAGGCCTGAACTGTCTGGAGGGGGTGAGGAGATGCCTTTGGCTTTCAACCAGTTCAGTCTTTGTCCCACTGCTATGTCTCTGCACTGGGGTGCCAATTGTGGTTGTCATCTTTTCTTGGGTATTTGCCACCTGTCCATTAGAAACTGGCTGGAGACCAGGAATTCACTTCGTATTGACCACAGAATAGATGTTAGAGGCTCAAATTAGCATTTTAGACACTGAGTCCGGATTTGAAAAAGCAATTTGGAGAAGAAAGGCAAAGAATCTCTTCTTCCTCAATCACTTATTTATGGAGTTACTGTGTATTGAGCTATATTCACTTCCACTTGATTAGTCTTTGTCTGTTGTAAACTTTCTCTACATAATTATTATTTCTGTTTTTAAAGAATTGTTAAAGCTCTGAGGCAGATAAACACCCATCTTGTAAAAATCTTAGTTTGTCTTTCTCAGATGAAAGAAGACATTTCCTTCCAGTTCTTGTGGCTGGCTTAAGGGTCCATACTGATTTCAAAGAGCAGTTTGACCCAAGGAATTACAAAGCCCTGAAAACCTATCCATAGTGATCAGTTGGAAAGCATCATTATTTTGAGGTGTCATGACCATGGGAGAAAAATCACATTAAAAGCAAAAGAGATCAGTATTAGAGATAAGAAGAGACATAAAGTGTGCCAGAACATGAAAAAAACCCACCCAACTAGGTAGCTGACCAATAAATTTGGAGTCTGGGTATTGGTTTTTTCTCACAAGTCGTCGAATTGAGTACAAAGGGACTTTTTGGGAGATGGATTATTTGTCACTGTGTATCAGAATATAGCTGGTGATTTAGGGACTTGTCAAAATGGCACAGCTGTATCCTGTAAGGTCTATGGTCATACTAGTGATTTGTCTGTAAGGCTGTGGCACTAAAGCAGCTATGATATATAAGGGCATTGGTAATCTACTGTACTGTGGACATCCAGAACAAGATACAGATGTATTAAATCTACCACTGTTCTGTCAAAAGGAATAGCTGCCATAACAATACACAAAATCATAAGCACTGAGATAGAATTAAAAACCCCCAACCCCCAAACTGCTAAAATAAGCATTCCTGTCACGTTTACACAAGAATTTTATTCAATAAAGGAAATGACCATGAACTGGGAGGAAAAAATTGTACTGTTGGCAAAAAGGTATTTTCATGATGTGGAAGATGGAGATGGGAAGACTTCTCTTTTTTTAACCTTTATAAAACCCCAGGGATTTGCAATGATTTATACTCATGGACCTAGATCTGCAGGAGAACATGGTGCTTTGAAATAGTTTGCTTTGAGATACCTTGCCAACTAGGGCAATCCTGGGGTGCTGTTAGCTGCAGTGTAAAGCACACTGCAATAGCATATTTCTTTGGTTTGGATGAACTCTGCAAAGTGATGTGCAACCCTGTGAATTTAAAAAAATGCCACATAAATTTAAATACCTGTGTTACAAATATAATCTTGAGCATTGTACAATAGTTGGTGTTAGTCCACTGGAAGAGAACCTCTTGCTTTTTTTCTTGACTGATAAATGAATGTGTAAAACTGTCATTCTGGTTGTTACCTTTGAGGCTGTAAAAACTGCAGTCAAGTTTCCAGTTACGTTTTGATCTTCCAGGTTTTGGGGTTTTGTTTTGCTTTTATTTTTTAATATTTATTTATTTAAAACATTTTTTGTAGTTTTCTTCATTGCAACAAAATTGTTCTAATCAAGAAAGAATGTCTTGTTTTCTTATCAGTGCCCACCCATCCTGGCCACCAGTCAAGGTCTCAGCACTGATATTGATTTCATGTTTGACATCTCTAATGAAAAAAAGGACCTCTCTGCACTCTTCCCAAGGGAAAGAAGTATCCACAGTAATCACTTTTATCTTAGGACTGAAGAAAAAGATTTCATTTTTCTTTCATTCAGACTACACAGTACTCATGTGTTTTGTTGGAAATCTGATCCCTGTAATTTAAAATGGAAAATTTATATTGCAGTGAGAGCAATGGTTATTTCAGAAAGAAACCATGTTTAAGACAGTAATTTCAAGGAAATGCAGCATCAGCTTTTCAAACTATGTACTTCCCTAGCGCACTCATCACACATGATCAAATGTAATGTTTTGTCAGGTTTTAGACACTTTCCTATTAGACTTACATCTTTTACTTCATCAAACTAGGGCTCTGTTGAAGGACAGATTGTACAAATAAACATCAGTTGGAATGTTTTAAAAGAGAATTGTTTACTGATTGAAATACAAAAACTGTTGCTCATGGTTGGAGATCAAATTACATGCTTAAGAGAAAGCAAGCTACATAATTTGTTGACTCATGACTCATAAGAAATGTCAGGCTGTATCTTTTGATGTGAAGAGTGGCAGAATCTCTTGTCTTTATTAGATGAAGCAGAAGACAAAATTTTTTCTTAAAATAAGTGTCAATATACATAGCAATCTCATAGCAATCAAGCTGTAATCCCTCTGTGAGGGCGAGTTGTGAAGAGCATGATCTATAACATTTAAGCTAAGGAGTCTTTTGTTTTACAGCAAAGAGTTATACTGATGTTAAACTCCAACTGAATTCCCAGAGGGAATTTTTTTTGCCACATATTGTCCCTCATTTCAGTCGCTTAGAGCAGCCATGCAGTGTGAAGCCAGTCTTCCAATATAAGACAGTCTAGAAGGAAGGACATTAAGGTGTATTTGAAGGATATGCATGGAGGTAGAGGCACAAAAGCAATATCAGATCAAAGACCAGCTGGGCCCAACTCCCATCTTCTGGCATCTTACAGGGGAACACTTCAACAAGGGGAAGCACACAGTGATATTTGCCCCATGGTTATCTCTGCCATACTGTGGTTTGTGACTCAAGAACTTGAAGTCAGCCATGTCATCTTTGCCCTTTACAGGATTTAGTGACCAATGTCACAGCACCATCCAATTTCTTGCAACACTTGGGAGCTCTCTTGCCCTAGAGAAGTTATATAAGGTTCTCCCAGAGGGGTCCTCCACATGTCAGCATTGTCTCCTGTTTATATTGTTCCAAAATGTCCAAACTATGGACACAGAGAAAGGACTGAAATTTCAGTTGAGGAAGAATGGAAATATATTGAAGATATGCTCAGAGTACTTTTCCTGATTCACTACCGTCACAAGAGAGACACAAACACCACAGCAGAATTGAAGTGGGAAAAGGAGGAAGTTTAATTTTCACTTTCAGTTTATATAGATTTCCATAAATGAGACCACATTGGAAGACTGAGGTTCAACCTCTTCAATTCCACTGGTCTGAGAAAGTGTCCATCAATTGTCCTTCCTAAAGAGAACAATGTAAACAATACAAACGTTTACAGAAACATTGCTTTGTTTACATGAAAATCCATGAGAAACTGGCTCCAAAATATGCGAACTACAGAAGTCTTAGAAAGATTATCAAGAGAACAGAGCAACATTTTCCTATCCATGCCTATGGAAAAGTTGCTTAGTATTTTTCCATTATATTTTTATATGTGTGGTTAATAGTGCTGGCTGCATCAACGGGTTTTGTGAAAGAATAAGCATAACTGAGTATGAAGCATGTACAAGATACACACAAGGGAAAACTTGACCAATTAAAGATCATTTTCTTGAAATGGTTCTACCTGATCAGACATAACTGTAGTGGTATACTTGATGAAGTAGCATTTTCAGTGTACTTACCTCAGTCTTACAATGTAATGGGATTCTCTTATAACCTCAGGTAATAGAATCTTGGGACTCCAATAAGAACTGAAATGGAAAAAAAAATATTTTTCAACACCTTAGAAGAATAACTTGGTCTTATATTTTCCAAGATTCATAAAATAAAGATTGTGAATTCCAGATGCGTAAATACCTTAAGATAGTCTGATTTTAAAATAATAGACTGTTTTCCGTAAAGTGTAAAGAAAGATATAAGAATTTAGTTAAATATCCTTGGTCTTTGTGATTCTTGACTCAGAAGCATGGTGTAACCTTATAGTTGTCATTGTTTTGAGCAGGAAGTTTGACTAGAGACCTAAATTATGCTACAGTCCTGTGATTCTGCATTTCTGTGAAAGCAGAACAGTGTCTAGAGCCCATGGGACATAATACTGACTGAAAAAAAAGCCCACAACTTCATACAACTTTTTTTTTTTTTTTTTTTTTTTTTTAATAAAGGCTTGAAG
>VZUI01088971.1:0-106661 GCA_013401135.1 Cettia cetti | reverse complement strand
AATCAATCAATCTATCTATCTATCTATCTATCTATCTATCTATCTATCTATCTATCTATCTATCTATCTATCTATCTATCTTTGTAAAGACACAATTGGAAGAAATTACATTTTTAGCTCTTATTGTAACTACTTCATACAAGAAAAGATAAGAGGAAAAGATCCATTTTTTTCAGCAGACCACCAGACCCATGTTAAACTGCCTAGAATTAGCCTATTCTCCTTACTCACCTGTATTGTTTTTTATTTCCAGACTTTCCTTTCTCACAGTCATAGTTGTAGTCTTTTAAAACTGCTGCCTTTAGCTTGCAGCAAGAGATG
This sequence comes from Cettia cetti, assembly GCA_013401135.1. Lineage (NCBI taxonomy): Eukaryota > Metazoa > Chordata > Aves > Passeriformes > Sylviidae > Cettia > Cettia cetti. The sequence goes on along the minus strand of VZUI01088971.1, from coordinate 106,340 downwards.
GAAGAGTAATTAGGAGCTCCATAAATCCTTTAAATGCTTCAGGTACATGGAATACACAGCCATGCCTCACAATATCCCAGACCACAGCCAGCTCCTGACCAAATTATTGCCTCAATGTTAAACTGCAGAATGGAGGCAGAATTCTAACAGAGATTATACACCTCAGTCTATCAACCCAATATAAAAGTCACAGATTCAGATGTTTCTCTTACTTGCAATTTTGGAAAGTGGTGGGGCACACACATTAAAAAATTGTGAGCCAATAAATCTTCAATGCAACAGAAGTAAAAAAAATAAAAGGAGGGAGCTGGGACGGACAGAGGGTTGTTTTTTTTTTTTAAAATTACACACCTATGTAAAGGACTTACCTACTGACAAAAGAAAGATGATTCAATTTCTATTTGTCTAACCTTAAGCTCATGGAGAGTAATTTAAAATGCTTATTTCCAGTCAAGACAAGAGCTAACAGAGGAGGCATTACTGAAATGGAATAACATTTAAAACATTTCAAAGTGATTTTTCTAGAGGCTCATAAGGACTCCATCTAGTTTTCTCTGAAATCATTAGGATCCTTGCAATAGATTCTTTTAGAAGGGACATTAGGAAAGAACCTCCCTTGAGAGAGAGAGAAAAAAAAAAAAAAGTCTTTCCACCTATTTATGACTCTTACGATTGTGCAAGTGGAAACAAAATTTTGTTGCCAGCGCTTGCCTTGCCATAACTCAGACATTACATAGCAAGAATAGCAAAAAGCTACCAAACACTGAATAAATTCATTGTCACATTTTAAGAGCAGCATATACTGTATGAGCACATATTGCATATTAGAAACTGTTTAATTAATAATAGTTTAATCTCTGACTTGATTCATCCCATGCCCCAAAAGAAGTCACCCAGTTTGGCCGTATTAAAGACACTGTCCTGGGTCAGCATGAGTAGCATGGGTTAAACAGGTTATTAATATCCCTGCTCATGTGCAATTTAAATATATTTAAGTACATTTTTAAAATTTCAGTGTAAGAGGAAATTATCAGCTGATACAGAAATCCCTTCACAAACATTTACTTATTTTAAACTGAAACTTTCTCTGTAGTTTCAATGATGACATATGCTTTTGAGTTCTGTGAGGGTTTTTTTGTTAATAAAGACACTGGTATAGGTATATATATTCCCTAGTAGAGCCAAAAAAGTAATAGTAGTAGTAATATAAAACAAAATAAAAAAATCCCAAAACAAAACCCAACAGAAACTAAAAACAACTCAGCACAAAAGACAGATGGGAAGACACTCAAATTGGTTATATATAAAATATTAGGAAAACAAAGAAAAATAGAATTCCCCCCCTTCTTGAATTACACCATTACCTTTATCAACAGAGAAGTAAATCATTTCAAACAGATGTGTGATATGAAGTCTTAACATTGACTAAAATTTTAGAAATTTCTTTAAGTACCATCACCATGATGCTTTGTAACACTTAAACTTATTACAAAAAGTGAAAAAAACATACAAAATGCACAAATTTCCAGAAAATTATACCATTTTCTCCTCCCTTTGTCTTTTTTCTCCCATGACTACGACTCAATATTCAGAGTGAGTATAACTATAATAGCACCATATAAAACCATGTCATTGCACTGTAAAATATTTTTAAAAATTATTTTCTCCCCTGAACAGATTGTAAGATAAATTTCATACATCATTTTCTTAATCTAAGTGATGTCTTGGTATGAAAAGAAAGCAATTAAGTAGAATGAGAGATGCATAGTCAGTACTCAATTTTCTTTATCATAAGGAAAATAATTTTATTATGTACAAAGGATTGTAACTTACGCATAAACAGGGTAAACTTGTGTTCTCTTGTATGTATGTATCTCAAGACATCTAGAAGGGAGCCTGTAATTGTCTGCATCTGACTCACCCTAATATAAATTTTCTTGATTAAACATAAGAGGGGGGAAAAAAAAAATCTATCCTTTAAATTGAAAATTTTTGAATGGCAAACAGACCAGCATACACTCTTTTGAAAACATTTAAGTAGACTGGACACTGAGCTCAGCTTTTTTAATCTTTCCTTTTCTTTTTTCCCCTCTTTCTGGGCTTGTTGACACAAGAAGGGATAATGGGGAGGTGTATCATTCCCAGTGAGCTGCAGTTCAGTAACTGCTGCATATTTAATGTTACACTGCAGCCATGGCCACAGAGCCAGCTGGCTCACATCTACAGTGCAAATAACTGCTTTTGTATTTGGGGGGGATTTTTTTGATATTAAGCATTCTGTGACCACTCTCTATGTTCCTTTCCCCCCTACCAGCCCATCAGCATTGCAGAATTTCACCTGCTGTACACTTCAAACCACAGCAACAAACAAACAAAGAGCCTTTACCAGTCCCCTGATCCCTCTCCTGCCAGGCAATAATCTGTCTCCTCCTCCCATTCTGGCAGTACCCCCACCCAGAGCAGCCACCCAAGTGGAACTGGTGCAGCATTTGTGGTACAAGGGCACAAGGGCCTCTGGAAGTATATCTGGGGCTTTGCCAGGGCCCAGGGCAGCTGCAGGATGCCAGCCTGCCAAAGCCAGGCTAGAGAGCCTGGTCACAGAGCAGTGATCGGCCCATCTGCAGCCCCAAGGGGACATGGCACAAGCCTAGCTGGAAGATCCTTGGGATAATGTCTCCCCAGGCCACTGCCCAAATTTCAGGGTCAGATGCAGATGGTCAGCTAAGCTGCTCTGCTTGGCAGCATTTAACAAAACACACAGGCTCATCTATCAGCCAGAGGAGTAGAAGTGAGGAAAGATCAGGACATGTCAGCATGGGACACCTGTAATGAGATCATCACTATTGTCGACAGTAGTACACAGGTGAGAAAATTTGGGTTTTCTTAATGAAACAAAAGAGCTTTGAAACCACCCTGTCAACCTGGGCCTTTCCAGATCAACAACTGTGTTAGAAAATGTGTGAGCTCAGATGGCGGAGGGCAATTGTACAAAGAATATGATTGTAGACACCATTTGTCACCTCGGTGTAATTTGGGAGCCACTTCCTGTGCAGACACCCCAATAGTGTCCTAGAGATTGGCAGGTTTTATCATCAGGCTGATATGACTTTGTAAGGAAAACACATTTCTCTTGTCAATGAATCTGTCCCCATCATATTTGTAGACTAATGGCTAATAATTAGGATGGAGTTTTGAGGTAAAAGCAGCTACACAATTTCCAGTCATGCTCGCTATCTGCTGCTATTCCTGCAGTTCTGGGAGGAACCTGTCCTAAATGTGCAGGTAATTTTTTTCTATGAGGGTTGTTTTAAAAGCATGGCAAAAGTAGAGGTACTACACTCATTATTCTGCAGGAGGTCGCCTGCCAGATTCTCTCCTGACTGATAATGACTTTTATTGGGCAACTAGGTATTCAACAGAATTGTTTAACCACCATCAGAGCAATTACATTTGGCTGCAGGAAGCGAAGCTGATGCCCTTTCACAACTAGGTTAGTGCTTGCTAAGCAAGCACTCCGCCTGATATTTTCAGAGCATGTTATGTGTTACATAACACCTGTGGAAGCATGAGAAAGCAGCTCTCTGCTGGCTAGAAGGCACAGGTTCAGTCAGATGTACAGAGCCAGTAGTCAGTCTTCTCTAAGATGACACTTACAAGGGACATGTCTAGCTATTACTATATCCTTGCTCTTCTTGCTAGATAAAAACTTGTCTTTTAAATTAAAGTATCCCATTTCCAGTAGTATGTTTTTGGGGTTTTTTTTCCTAGTACCTTGTATAATTTTTCATGCATATTTCATAGGCAGTCTACGCAACACAATATGAATATTTCAAGGCTTTTTTTTTTTTTTTCTTTTCCCAGAGTGCTAGGGAAAGTTCTCTTCTATTTGAGTATGAAAATTTTCTTATTAATCCTTTTTTGAAACCTTTTCTACTGAAAAGGGAGGAAAATGAAGTATGAGTTAACATACAGGATTAGCAACTACTGGATAGAAATCCCACTATGAAAATACTATGATCTAAACTAAACCAGGTGAGATGGATCCCAGCTGTGCTGTCTCATTCCAGCATTCCTGAGGATCCACTGCCCCTGACTGTCTGTAGGCACCTTGCAGGTCTGAGAAAGCAGCAAATTACTCTTAAAAGTAGTGTGGTGTGTTCACTTTGGGCTCTGGGAGAAACAGGACCAATTATCAGGCCACGTGTCAGTTGTATCTGCACTGGTACATCCCTTTTAACAGAAGAAATGAGAACAGGGAGCAGAGAAAGTTTCTCCAGTGAGCTCAGCACTGTGTATATAATGTCATTCACCAGGATAGTGACATCTGGTGTAAGTGGAAGGGCAAAGCTCCCCACTGAGGGATGGGTGACAAGGCATCTACGTTTGGCACACTCTGGATTTAGTAAATTGCTTTCCCTATCTTTCCATTTCATACCCTCTGAAGTAATTCACTAAGTTCACTGTGAAATAAATGGAGTTCTGAAATGATTGCTGACAATGTCTTCATACCAATATGTACTCTCATGGAATTATTCAACAAAATATTTTTTTCTTCCTTAGAGTTCATTGCCTAAGAGCAGCACTAGGTTTTGTTTAAGGGCAAAAAATGAAATGCCTTTGTACAACTGTAATGAGCTAATCTACATGTCACTAAATGCTCCAGAGAATACCTTGCATGTTGCTTCTCTGGTGCTCCGAAATGCACTTCAGAAAATGCTATGATATTTGTAGAACCAGAAAAGGGCTTTTAGAAACCTGTTTCTTTTCAGCCCTCTCAGACTCCCACTGTCTCAACTCAGGCTTTTGTTGCAAGAATTGCTTCTCCTGCTCTGAGAGATGACCAGGCTATCTGCAGCCAACTCACTGCCCTTCCATGAACTGTAGTCCAGGATTGGTGTCACAGGACAAATACCTCTCAAAGGAAGCTGTTCTTACTACTGGAAACAAACACAAACCATGCTGCTTTTCTGAAATGGTTTCTCTGTAAATATACAGGGGAGGGCTGTTTCTTGGCACTCCTTGCAAGCTGAATTCTCAGATCCTTGCTGTTCTTCTGAGGGCAATGGCCAGTCTGAGTGCAATGGCCAGTGAGGGGACCACAAACATGTATAGGCACCTGCTCACATTCATGGGACAAATGTCTCTGCTGTAGAGGTTCCTGAGCACCTACCCCATGGGAATTAGGCCAGTCTAAGGAAATTCAAGGCTTCCAACAACCTGATTTTGCTGCCGTTGCATGCAAGACTAGTTGAAAATAGACTGGTCCTGGTTGAACTTAAACACAAAGAGAGATAAGAAAGAAGAAAGAGATGGACTGTCCTAGTGAGGTGACAAAGCAGGGGGAAATAAAAGCATACAGATGCAAAAATACTATGTAGAATAGGCCAATATCGCTCATTATTAACTCCATGCTGCCTCATTTATTGCACTTTGGAACAGAAGTATGGAACAAACAATATTCTCTCAGGTATATGTACTATAAATTGCATTTTGGCACTGAAGCTTAGCTCCCCAAGCTCATTTGAGAAATTTTACTCAGAACCAGTTTCCTTTCTATCCTCCCATAGAAAATTCCCCTGTTTCACTGAAGAAATGAAAGCATACCAACAAACCACGCAAGAAAGTCCTTACAGCATCTTATTAACTTTACAGAAACAGACTGATTATCTGTGAAAATGAACAAAATATTTCCTTCTGAAGAGAAAGAATATCCTCGTTTATTTCTTAAATAATAACTGCATGTTAAACTTCCAAAGTTAATCTACTTCTCAACAGCATTCTTTGCATGTTCCCTCCCTCAGCTTCCTCTGCTTATGTAGCCAGTAGTCCTGTCGTCTCTACACAAGCTTTTCACTAAATCCAGTGTCCCAGTGGATTAAACCAAGAACATGAATTCCTTCTGTGCATTTAAATGCTAAAAATAAAGCATCAGATTTTCAGCTGACATAAATCAGCCTGATTACACCAAAGAAAGCAGGGATAATGCAGCATACCAAATCCAGCTCACAGAAGCTTCCAAAAGTTACCCATGTACCTACCTGCTCCAGTGTGTACCCATATAGACTCATGGCAGCACAGAGAGAATAGGAAATGTGTACTTGCTTCAGTAGGCTTTTCAGCTGCTGTGCTTTGGTTTACCTGACCTTGATTCTAACATACACTTGCTAAATTTTAATAAAGAAAAAGGTGTACAAAATAAACAGTGTAGCAAAGCTAACCACAAACAGGTGCAGAAAGAACCTGTTCACCCACTCACGTTATTTGCAAAGGCAAGGCATAAGCATGCCTCAGATGACACTCCCATGATGTATACTCTGAGTGACCACAGATTTCCATCCTCAGGATGAAATGTGGTGATCACGTCTCTGTGTTGCTGTTTCGTGATGTCTGCAGACCAAGCAAAATACTAATAAAAGCATCTGGAATGTTTATGCTTTTTGTTAAGTTTGTGACAGTTATAAATATTTTGTACTTGAATGAGATTGTAGAAATCTTGAAACCCTAGATCTTATGCTCTATGGGGGGTTGCACTATTTGGGCTGTAAGGCTTGTGTTTGGAATGTCTCGTGCCAAAACCAGTGGCTAGGAACAGAGCAGAATCTTAGGACTTGCTCAGGGCCCCCTCAGCCTCAGAAAGGGTCACAGTCCATGATTCACATTTTCAAAGACATATTCAGCAGTGTCTTAAACCAGCTGCTGCTGTGTTTTACTTTCCTTGCTGATAAAAAGATTATCTAATGTGTAACTTCTAGGTTTCTTACTGAAAATTTAGTCTATTACATCCTTCTTGGTATATCTGTCATGAAGATAGGGAACAGATCATTCTTTTCCTCTGTGCATTCTTAAAGATTAATGTCATGTTTCTCATCAGACTTCTAGTATTGAAACCACATAATTTTACTCTGCAAATGAAGGTATATGGACTTCTTAATTTTCTTATTTCCCTCCAGATTCTCTTCAACGAATCTGGAAGAGCAGTGACCAGGACTGAACGCAATGATTCAGTTGTGCTTCTTCCCTTTTCTGTAAGATGAGTGTATCTTAACAACCAAACCTGTTGGTATACCTTGGTATATATTTTTCTGCTTTTCAACAGTATTATATTTACTTTTGGGTTTAGTCTCAACAATTTTCAGATCCCTGTCCATACGCAATTTACCTGGTTGCTCCCCTACCTGCCTTAGTATGGCTACCTAAACTTTGTATATTGCAGTTGTCCCTACAGAAATTCATCCCATCCCCACTCAGCTCCAAAATAATTTCTCCCGTTTTTGAAATAATTTTAAGGACCAAAACTATCTTTCATCACTCTGGCCAATCCCTCCCTATTAGGAGCTGAACAGGCAACTGCAGAAACTTTGAAAGATCTGTCCATTTTGATATTGTTATGAACTGTGGCTTCCCAGATAGTTTGTTTGCCTTTTAATTTTTTTTCATCTAGGTCCCCCTTCTTTAATTTGTTGTGTGTTACAATTTAGTAGCACATAACTACTAAATGCTACTAAAACCTTCTTGAAAGTCAGCATACTTAATATTTGCTGTTACTCTGTTACAGAAATTTGTTAAATTTATTTAGAATAGAAAACTGTTTACTGTCTTGTTTTGCTGCTGTCTTCTAGGTGTCTGCAAAAAATAATTTATACCTTTAAGTGTTAGGCTATTAACTGGTTAGTTTTTCCAGTCTTTTTACTCCCTTCCATGGCAGTTAAGTTTAGGAAGAAACTTTATCTAGCAAAGATGATACTCAACAGTGGGGTCCTACAATTTTTTTCTTCTATTAATAACATCAGTACAAGGTCCTTTAAGTACCAATTTCTATAGATGTTAAGGTTAGCTCTTATCACATATGGCTGTAAAAGCTGAAACTGCATCAGCTAAGCAGGAAAGAGCAGTGAGAGCCAAACTTAGCCATGTTGTGAAAAGACATCTTGCAAAGAAGAGTCTATGTAGTACTTCTTATTCCTACCTTCCAGAACTATAATACTAGGGAACAGAATTATCCTTGGACTTGTGAGTGGTTGTCTGCTACTTCTGCTTTTCTGTGTGCCTTCTGGCAAGTCATTTAACCTTTTTCTGCTGCAGATTTTCTGCCTATATGATGGGCATAATGATGCTCACTGTCTTTTTTAAAATGTGCTTTAACAGCATTAAAGACCTAAAAAAAAATATCTGAGTGCTAAGGTTATTTATGAATTCACTTTTCTTGGGCAAAGTGAAATTTAGAAAATGGTGAGGTTAAAAAACCCCAAGTAGGTAGCATCCAGCATAATAAAGATAACATGTATGAAAAAACCTCAGAAGCTTCATTGTTCTGCTCTTAGAAGTAAATGAAAAAATGAGGTAACATAGGTCTTAACTCCTCCTTCATTTCACCAGCTGTGCCATGCAACTTTTAACTCCTTAAAGAAACAAAAAGTATATAAAAAAAGTGCATTATTGGTTGGGAAAAAATTCTGTCAGATTTTGCTCTACTATACTCACTCCACAAACATTAATATGAAATGAGGATTTATGGAGTTCAGTGCCACATTTTTATAAAATTATATTTTTTTCCGTAAACTTGAGTTAAGTCTCAATCTTGTCTAAACCTTGGTGACACAAGGTAAGGTATCATCTCAAAAAAAAGCCAAAAAACCAGCTATCAGTGCAAATAACTACACATATCCTGTGGAAGATGGCAGAACAAGTTAAACAAATTGAGCCCAAATAATTAAACTTTTCTCAAGAAATCACACGAATAAATAAATAAATATTAGTATCTATAATACAAAGTCAGTTACATATATATATTATGACTCCTTGTGAAAGAATGTACCAAAAAAAAAAAAAAAAAAAATAGAGAAAAGGAGACAAAACAAGAAAATGATTACTGGGCAGCCTTGACCAGACCTGTCATTGAATTTAACTTGAAATATTTGATTGAATTTTGTTTACACCTGTGTCATGCCCTTGACTTAAACACCATTGAACATTTTGTTCTACCACACTCTGTCATATTTCTTGAAAATGTGAAGTAGTTACTGAAATAAGAAAGTTAAAAAAAAAAAAAAAAAAAAGGAAAGTAAAGTTTGAAATCTGAAGTGGAGGTTTTCCCCAGTGAACTTTGGAAGTACCCAACACATGCTGGGGGGTGGTATTCCTCTAAAGAACTTGTCAAAGCTGTATAATTATGTGGTAACGTTTGTAAATCCCATTTGCTAGCATGTAGCCAAGTTCAAACCAGCAATGGAAGTGGTCTTCACATTTCCATATGCTTGCATTTCTAAAGTACTTCAAAAGGAGTGTCTCCTGCTCACATATGGACTGTAGAAGGCATTTAGAATTCTGGAGTGCTAACTTGTGGGATGGGAAGCAGCTCTATACAGGAGAGGTGGTTTCCATCTGCAAATGCAAAAAAAACTAGAATGTATCCTCATCAGAGCCTTAGCATTTACTTTTTCTTTCTTAATTATCTTTATTGTGAATTTCATATATGGAGAGTTACACATTGCAGATCTGCTTTTAGCTTTGCTTGAATAGTCAGCAAATGAAAGTCGATTCTTTATGTTTTATTTTTGTATTCTTTCCTCTTCTTTTATTTTCCTAAACTCTCCATTACCCACCTTCAATATGACTACCTGATTATATCTCTTTTAAAACATGCTCACTTTTGCTCTCCCTTTCACTCACCACACTCATATGGGGTGTTTTCCTCAACTTATCCCCCAGTTTGAAAATAGGACACTGTGATGTTTGGTTACACCCTTCTACATTTCTTATTTAACTCAAATATTTGCCTCAAGATTTGTCTCGTGATTCTGTTTTTTGCTGACAATGCAAAATATTGGCAATAAACTTTGGATTCAGGACCATTCTCTTGATATTTCTTACAATATTTTTGTAGAGTCTGGATTATATCAGACAAACTACCTTATAAATTAATTTCCAGCTGAATAGATCCCAGTTGAAATGTTGTTCCTCATTTCAATGTGGATTCTAGGAGTTTTAGACCTGTTCTTCCTGCCTTTCATCAAATGTTACTTGAAGAAGAATTTCTCATTTGAATATGTATAGTCTTCATAATTGTCCACCACTTCTAATGGGGCAGGATCCTCAAACACTGGCAGTCTGGGATGTCATTTAGGCTTCACCAGCACCCTCACTCGCAGCTTTAGATATTTTCATCACTAAAAAATATTGGAAGACAATCAAACTTGCCATTTTATGCACACAGATCAGCAGCTGAGTGTATTTTGTGATCGTTCCCCTGTACTTGGCACAGAATTTGGTGCACCTCAAATTCTGTGTTTAGTTTTGTGCTCCTTTGGGGTGCTGGAGTGAGTCCAGCGAAGGGCAAAAGAGCTGGAGAAGGGTCTGGAGAGCAAGTCTGAGGAGCAGCTGAGGGTATTTAGCCTGGAAATAAGGAGGCTTAGGGAGACTTTATATCCCTCTGTACAACTGCCTGAAAGGAGGTTGTAGCCAGATGGAGGGGCGGTTTCTCTTCCTAAGTCGTTATTGATAGGATAATAATCAAACAGCCACAGTTTGCACCAGGAGAGATTTAGATCGGATGTTAAAAGAAATTCTTAATGGAAATGGTTGTAAAGCTTTGGAACAGGCTGCCCAGGGAGCCACCATCCCTGCAGGGATTTAAAAGTCATGAAGATGTAGCACTTGGGGTCATGGTTTAGTGATGGGCTTGGCAGTGCTGGGTTAATGGTTGGACTCAATGGCCTTAAAGAACTTTTCCAAACTAAACAATTCTATGATAATTTAAAGTGTCAAGATAATAAAGTCCTTTTTGGCAGATTATTTCTGCTAGGTGTTTTGATATGTATTTGATATTTCTGAAGGCATAATCTCCACATTTCAAGCTGGTAGGTAGCCTCACTCAAGGATTTCCATAACAAGGCAAATCATAGCCTAGGAAGCAAATATAAATCAACCACACTAACAACCAAGCAATCAAACAGCTCAGGTCCTCATCTGTTATGAAGAAAGTTTGTAGAACTCTTGCAAAAACTCTAAGTTTACTCTTCCAGCTGTTCAGTTCAACGCTGATTCCCTCTTTGAGCAAGCTCTACAGCCAAAAGTACATAAAAAAAGAAGCCAATAAACTGTCCCAGGTCAAGCCAGCTCTATCATGGTATTTCCTGTTATAAACAAACCTTTGGAATCGCAAATCAAAACTTGGTATCTATATTGTTCTTTCCCTCCCCAAGTTAACCTTGTTCTTATCCTCTAAACTCACTTTATACAGTTATCTTTGAGGGGTAGTTTCCTTTATATATACAAACCATCATTGCAGAGATTTTTAATATAAATAAGATGTAAGCACACATTCCATCTAGGCTTGTACTGATGTCCATTTGCTTGCAGCATTGTGTTAGGGATATAGCTGATGAAACTTACTAATTAGAACACTACTTCCCTGCACAGAGGGATGATGCCTGCCACACCCAAGGGAAGTGAAGAGTCTGTCTCATTGGATTCTTCTTTTGGACTTGCATGTCTATTTTGAAAAGAAGCCTACTATGAGATCTGAACTTAGAAGAAATAATTTTTTAACAAGGCTTGGTCATACAAAGTATTTCCATAGTCATTCCTTTTTGTTATTCTATACTAACATTTTTTCAGAAAGGCTGATTCAGTTCTTTTCCTTGTCTTACCAAATCATCTTGCTTCCTTTTGAGATAGGCATAAAAGACTCCTAACAACCTCTTACTGTGCTGTGTTCTTGCTCTTCCTCACAAGCTCGAAGAGGAATCATTATATAATAATTTTACAGGTAACCAATGACCATATTTGTGATTTCTCAGCTAGGCCAGAAATCATTCAGCACCTTCAAGTCTGACAAAACTTGTATCAGAACAGTCCAGCTCAGCCTCTGTAGCTACAGATTGAATTAATGTGCAGAGGTATATTTCAGTGCTCTTGCAGGTTCAAGTTTTCACAAGACTCTCATTTTTGTTCTCCTGTGTATGCATGCAGGATGCTTTGGGTCTTCCAATTACTTCTTTAGGGGGAAGATTTCCTTCTGACATCTGCCATCAGAGACTAAGATCACCAGAATATCTATAATTGAGAGCCATTTCCTAACCCTTTCTTGTATTATTTTCATCTGCAAAACTCAGACTTCTTACTAAGGGCCATCAAGCCCATAATAACACTAGAGTGTATCTAAATTTGTCAAGGGAGAATTCCCAAGATAAAGGCAGTTCACCCAGTTATTAAGATGTCTCTCATAATTTGTTCCTATTTTGAGTCCTTCTGTTGTACTTCCATCAGATAGTCCCATAAACAAAATTCATTATCATTTTACTAGTTTTCTAAAATACCTCAAAGACTTTATCTAATGGAATAAGTAAATCTTGAACAGAAGAGTAAGCTATTTAAACAAGGTATGCTACTATCAATTTCCTAAGCTGTCCTGGACTATCACTTAAAGGAAGAATGAGGAAAAATCTAAATAAAATAGGAGAATATTTTCCTTCTGCTTTTTCCCCCAGTGCAAGACACAAAGACTAATATACCACTCAATAGAACACATGACACTTCTATGAATCTTAACAAAAACATGTGCAGTGAAAACAAAGACTTCCTGCAGAGAATATTTTAGAAACAAAAGTGCTCTTCAGACAAGGCCTAGGAACAGGCTGTTGGCAAGTGCCTCTTGGTAAGGACCCCCCACATGCAGTTGTGCCCACCATTCCCTGAAGAAGGCAATGCTTCCCTTAACATCCCTTTGGATGGGCCAAAACTCAGTGCCAAAAATAAGCTTTCCAGACTGCAAGAGAATCCTCCAGAGTAGGAACATGAGCTCATATAGAGCTGGTGAGTCCACAAATGGGTGTTTGGGTGAGGACCCCAGGTGGGGCTGGTCAGAGCCATTAAGGCCTGCTCAAGACCCTATTATAGAGGAAATACTCAGAAAATTGAGAATGCAACCAGATTTAGAAATAATAGTAGTAAAAATTAACAAAAACCCACAATATTACTCACTTTTCATGAAATTCAAGAGAACTGATTGAAGAAGATTTCTTGGTAAGATACCATGCTTTGGGAACTATTAAGTAAAGTTCTGAAGGTTCTTTAATAATTTAAATATCTAGAGTTTGTAGGTAAAGAAAAACATGCAAAAAAAAAAATAGCAAACGTTGTAAAATAAACTCCCAATAACACAGACTGTATATCTCCACCTGTTTTGCTACTCCATTCCTTAAATTATTCACCACTACCACAGACACATCTTCATGTGGGCTAGGAAGTATGCTTGCACAAAGACTTCCAGAAGACCAAAGTCTTTTTCCACCACATCAAAAAGCCACACAAAAAGGAGTGCTGAAATAGAAAAGAAACTCCTAGTACTTTCACAGACTTCTTTACTGGTTCAGAGCATATTTGTTCATGGTAGCTTTTGACAAGAAACAGGACACAGGTCACTGGATATTTTTTCAACTACGATCCAAGTAATATGACTTTATCTAATTTTTTTCCCACATGATAAACTTATCACACAGAAGTTTTCAGAGGAGAAAGCACTCCAGCCTATTGAAAACAGAAATGGTAACCAACCACCAAACTAAGAAGCAATGATGATGATAAGTACAATCTGACCTCATCCTGGCCGCAATGTTGGTTGATCAAAGCAAGTTAGACATGAAAAACTAACACATGAGATTTGCCAGTAATTTCAACTGTATCTTCATCAGTGGTGAGTGAGTCAATGTCCAGCCAATCGTTTTCCATACTGGCAGGACTGGAATAACCTTTGTGAGACTGATAGACTGCTTCTGAAAAGGACAGCTGATTCTGATCCCTCAAGCACTTCAGAAGGCTGTTAGTCCAGCACCTTGAAAAACATAAATTGATAAACAAATACAACGTCAGATCACAACATGCCATATGCTAGACTGTTTGGGGTTTGGGTTTTTTCCCCCAGCACATTCATGCTATCCAGTAAATAAGCATTTGGAATGTAATAACTTAAGTGCAGAAAGGGAAAAAAGGCACAAATAGTAACAACCACCAGGGCCATTAATCTCCTCAAAGCTACCTGCCAGACCTTGGCAGTAGAGACAACAGACTGGTTTTTTTGGAAAGGACATAAATACAGTACTGTGGTTGATTACTTCTCCAGATATATTGGTTTGGCTCTATTTATATAGACCTGAGTGGCACACATTGTCCAGAAAGTAAGTAAATACTTGAAAAATGTGAAGTTCTCATGTCAGGTAATGGACTTTTAAAATAATCAAAGCTTTCACTGAGTTGTTACATTCAACATCATTGTTATAGTTTATTTTGCCTGCAGAGCAATAGGAAAAAAAAAAGGTAGAGAAGAGCATGAACTAGAGCATATTAAAAGAAAAACAAAACCCACAAACCATCTGCAAAAATTAATGGGTTGATATAAAAAAATCTAGCCCATCAACAGCCACTGCACCTGGATCTGCTCCTGCAAAATTTCTGATGGCAAGAAGATTAAAGATGATTCTATCCATGGCACCCAGATAGCCTTAAACTAAATGTTCCAGCTGAAAGGAATGCTGAACATGAGAAGATGAAATAAAAATCTACCAACAACAAATGCCAACGGCTGGCACAGAGCAAAACTATTGCCTGACCTGAGACCAGGGATTGGAGCTCTCAGACATGTGGAGCTTTTCAGAATGTACCAAATATTCCCAGCCTCCCTTCTGTGATGATTCAGAAGGATTTCTTTGGAGGATCTGGGCTCATCTGCACTATATTCCAGTTCAACAATGAGAGAATCAAGGACCTGTTTGCATTCCCTAATGAAATGTAAACTGCTTAGGAGGCTTCCTACAAGCCCACATCAGAAGCCAGAACTATCTTCCCAATGAAGTGATCTCAAAATCCCTCTCCATGGTATGCTCCATAGCATGTGTATTTGTGTTTTAGAAATGTTGATTTGTCATTTTAAGTTTTAATGCAATTGCCAGACAGAGCCATGATAAGGTTAAGATGATGAAAAGGGCAATTTCAAGAAAGACCTTTTCCTAGCAGCATCATGACCCACGTTCTTACTTAAAACAGGGCAACACCAAACATTTCATCTTGTGTGAGATGACCTATATCCTAACCCTAACCCTTTTCTAAAACAAAATACTGCTTTTCATGTTGGGAAAGGTTTATGCTAAAATCTAACAACCTGGAGCAATTATCTGATGCAGTTGATGCAATACCTTGTACTGAAAGGACCTTGTTTTTCCCTCTGGTGACAGAGGCCTTCCTTAGTTTTGAACTGCCAGGTACAGTTACTTCTGGAATTGAATATACAATCCAATCTCAGAGTACAGATATCCCATATCTGTAATTTTATGCAACAAATTAATCTTACTTTAAACCTAGACTCTTCAAAACCCCAAAAGAAAGGAATACCCTTGAAAATCTTACATACAGATGTGGAGGTTGCATGGTTTATCCTCTTCCTTCCATTACTTATAAAATGTTTTTCTCACCATCAAGCAAATTATTTCAGCCAATATTAAACTACACTAATACCAAAAACACAAAAATGAAAAAAAAAATTAATTAAGCCATCGGCGACAGTTAGAAGAGAAGCTGTATAAACTGAATGCTGTAGTGGGTTTAGCCCAAAGAACCTATGTTTCCTTGGTAATTTTGAAAATCTGTCCTTGAAGGATAAGAGGAAGTTTTTTGCTGTAGTGACAAAATACAATAAAAATCAGTCCTACTTCAGAAGGACTCAGTGAAGAAGCTCCAAGCTGATAATACCCCAAAGAAGTAAAACCCTTGCCTCTGACTCCAGCAGAGATCAGATGTCCACTGTAACTTTATTCTGTTTGATGGATTTTAATTCACTTGGAAATATAACATGGAGTTGGGATCTACTTGATACATGTTGACATAGTATTTCCAGTTCAGGTGATTTTTGGCCATGAAAGGTGTCCCTGAAAGGACTGCAACTACCCTAAATGTCCAAATCGTGCCAAAATTCATAGTTACATAGCTGTAGAAAATATTGGGTCTAAATGTGATCATCCTATTCTCCCTGTCATGGATTCCCAAAGGAATAGGGAACAGGCATGGGAATGAGAGGGAAAAGCTCCAGGGCATATTTCCAACTATGAACATGCCACTTCCCTCCTGCAGGACCATGTGTGTGCACATGACTCTCCACACCTCTAACTTTGAAGCCTGCAGAGGCATCAGAGGAGCCAGAGCCCCTCTTCCAAGACAGGGAGTTCACTCAGAGGATCCCACTGTTCAAAGGCACAGAAAAACCAAAAAGGAGGTTGCGGATAAAGTGCAAAATACACTCACAGCCTCCCCAAAGTAGACTTGTGTATTCTTTCACTGAGATTCTGTCTTGTTACTTCAGTTCTTCCATAACCTTATTTTTCAGATTTTCATCATTTTAACACAGTAGATTTGAGTGCCAACCAGGAGGAACTGAAATTCATGAACTTCCCAGGCCCAGGTTCAGAACTGAAGCACATATTGTTTCTTCCCACAGCTAGAGACACACAGCTGCTCCTGTGTCAGCCAAAGCCGTGCTCAGACATCCAAAAGTCTGAGAGTTTACTTTTTATCGGTCAGCAGTCCAACAGAAGGTTTACGTGGATTGGTTAGAATCCTACATTTATGTGTATATTTTATCTACCTATAAAATAATACAAATATATATATTTATGATACAAACCTGTCATCAGCTGAATGTTTAACACAAATGCACTGCTTGCCTAGAAGAGAATCTGCACAAGCAAGTACTGGTACACCAGCACAGTGCATTTTGTGCTTTGGTGCAAGACTGTCTCACCTCCATTTCCCCTAAAAATCCTGGTAGAAGAGGAAATTAAGGGAGACAAACTGAACTGTGATGCTTAGAGAGTCCCTTGATTCTGCCTGTCACAGTTTTAAGCCTGCTTGGGGCCTCAGGGAAGTCTGGCTGTTCTTACTCCTCCTCTGCCAACCAGACAGTAACGGCCCAGTGCTTTTATTCATTACCCTGAATGTAATGCACTAAATTTAACAAGTAACACACTCAGCAGGAATTTATTGGCCTTTTGCAGCATGATTGCAAGGTAGGATATGGATATGGATTCCAATTACTGCTGACACCCAGATAAGAGGAACAAAGCCTATATATGATTGTTATTAATCAAAGGTGATATCTGGTATTGTGGAGAAAAGAAAAACAAACCAAGAATAATTTAAAAATACTTAACTAAGTACTTTTTTTCCCTATCAAAATGTCAGTTGTTGCAAATAAAATTATGCTGGCATTTTCTAACTAGGAATAATAAAAAGGATAAGCATATTATGCAAAAATGGTCAGGAATAAAATGTAAATAACAACTGCTATTGATTATAAAATGACATGCAGAAAATTCACTTCCCAGGAGATGTAATACACTGTGTAAAGCTTAAAAAAGAAATATGTCTGGGTTCACAGCTATAGAGATATTAATGATCAATAAACAGAATTAATATTCTGTGTAATATATTCAAGAGGGTTGAGATTCATATTCGTCTGACAGTATTAAAAGATGGGATAGGAAGAAATTAATTTTTCTTGTTCACATCTGGAGTTTAAATAGGTACAATATGAATGGGCAAAGAACAAGCCAAAGACCACTGAATCAAAATTCCAGAAAGCAACAGATGTAAAACACATGTAATATCCCTCCTAAACCTCTCCCATGTGTGCACAGAATCGAACAATTGAATTATATGGATTGCATTCATTCCATAACACTGCACCCCACAGCATGTTAAGTGCTATGGTCATTCAGGGGAGTGAGAGGCAAAGAATTTGGATTCATAGTGTTTAGAATTGCCACTCAGCTTGGACATAGAAGAATGAAAGTCCTTTCCAAGCTGTCTAAACTGTGCTTATGAAGTTTCTCACTACTATTTCCAATATTCAGGCTGAGCACATCAGATTAATATCTTCTCCTAACAACTCCTTTCTTTTTCTGAAGCATAAAGCATAAGCAGGATAAATTACTTTTCAACACCACAGGGTTAAAAGGGGTGAAAATTTCTGAAAAACACAACAGAAAAATTTGCTTGAAACCCAGTGAGTCTGCTATTCACTGACAGACTGCCTTATAAGCCTATAACTTATGTATTACTTAAAAAATTAATCAGAAAATGTGAAAATTATGTTACAAATACCACTGTGGCTCTTCCTGGATCTATTCTAGAACTCTTTCCTGCTCCTTCAAAATAAAACCTTTTTATTTCCAGTCCCCTCAGTATTTGTGTGTGCCCACTGGGATCAGAACTGACACAGTAGCTGTCTCAAACAAACCATCACAAACTTTTCAATGAGGCTTCCAGAAAGGAATGAAATGCAATGACTCAGAGAACAAGATTTTATTCTACAAGATATCATTATCACTTCATCTACATAAGATATGGCATATGCATAAGACTACACAGCACACATAAATGGGGTTAGCCTGCCTTTCCTGGGATGCTGCCTCTCACCTGTGAAAAGCAAGACCAGTTTTTGCTGACATTGAGAATTTCATTTTCATCTCCCTTGTGAAGAAAAATGTCATAAGCAGTGATCATGCCCTACACATACAAGATATATGGAATACAAGTTGTAAAGATTTATACATTTCATCAAATAAAGAGGGGAGAAAAATAATTTAAACAAAGGCCTTTACTTAGTGAAACAGAAAAGCAATCATGTTTTCTCACTGCTTTTTGCCACTTTACTGCTATATGAAAGTGTTTTCAGAGTGGGTACAGCAGGAAAGAGAAGAGAATAAATAGGAATAAGATATTTTTTGGAATTTTTTTAACATATCCTACATTTGTTATATACTGTATATTAACAATCACATGTCATTTTCTATTTATATATGAATGATGGATTGTATGAGAACATAAAATCATTTTGGCTACATTTAATGCTATTAGATTTTACTGACAAAGATTTGATTACATATATACAGGATTTCAAACTGCAGAACAGTCAGCTCAGTGATGCAGCCTTGGATATCGAGCAGATCTTTTATTTTTATTAATAGCTTTAGATTTTTCTTGCAATACGTGAAATTTGTCACTGAGGCAGAAATGGAAACAGCTAAAATTTTGATTCATCAGAGCATGCAGCTCTGTTTATAACTTTAAGCTTGAGATAAGTGCTCACCAGGGCTTTGTAAATAAGGACTTTACTAAGTAATGACTTAGTAAATACACCCTTTCCCCAACACTGGCTTCAGAGATTACTCCTGTAGTCCTCCAGCTAAAATGCCTGATAGTGTTTTACAGTCCCTGCTCACAGTAAAATAAATGCACAGAAGGTAAGTTTCTGTGATTGTCTACACATTGTTTTGCAAAGGACATGAAACTAATGTTGTTTCCTCATATTGCAACTAGAACCTTATGTGAGGAAAAGCCCCATGGGTGGCAACAAATGTTGAAACTCCAGGCTTTTGTTCTCAAATGTTAATGACAAAAATCCAACAACATTTTCTGAAAAAGATTACAATTTAAAAGGGTAATGGTACATTAGTCTCAAGAGAATTTGTATTTTGTCTGCAAACCAATCAATATATGGTAAAAGGATTTACAGAGAAATCACAGCTGAATGCATAAAATCCTGGGAACAAAGAATGGTACCTGCATACAGGAGACAGCTGGCAATACCCGTCAGTGGATAGAGAATGCAAATTTATTGTGAATTTGCTCTTTCCTGCCAATACAAACCCTTCTAAATTCTGGTAGTTTCTGCTATATGTGACCGTTTTTGTTCATAGCACACTGTCAAGGAAGTTACTGTGTCCTCTATATTTTTGCTAGACCATGCCATGGATGTGTATTAGATCCAGACTCTTCTGATTGGAATAAAAATCACCAAAATGTGGATCAGGTTGATAACTCTAATGTAAAATATTATCTTCTCCTTTCCCCTCCCCCCCCAAATTTCTCACAATGCTTTTAACACACTAATCCTTAAGAATCATTTAAGCAATAAGAGTAGGAAGGCATCACTGGAAGGAAATAATTTCATGCCTCAGATGTGTCATGAAGCATGAGGATGAAGAATAAGTGACTTCAGTCACGTTAGAACTGCAATGATTCCCAGAAATGCACTGCCTAAAGTATCTTATTGCTATTAGTGCATGGGAATTATTTTAGAAAAGGTCAAAAAGAATTATTATATTTGAGTGATTAAGGAGACAAACATACAGCTTGTAATTCACTTTTTAATAAATGAGTTATCTCATCACCCTTTTAAAATAAAAGTGTACATTTTAAAAATAAAGTGTACATTTTAAAAATTAGAAAGGACCTCCTTGGTGGGTGAACTTCCACCCTGGCCAAGGTCTGCTACAGCAGCTGGGAAACCAGTGTTTGAGGCACTCTACCTACATGAAGAGACTTTCATGGTGATGTTTGTCCAAACCCAAAGCAAGCACCACCATTGGGAAGTGTCCTCATTTTCCTCTGAGTGATTCCTCTGCCACAGTCCTCCTGGATTTAGGAATGCCAGAGAAGTAAGCATATGTTCTGCACCACTGTATAGGCAAGAGATGCCAGTGCTTCCTGGGTCAAGCATCTGTTTGGGTTAGGAGCAGGTGTCTCAAATTTTATTATTCGTTTTGTTGGAGCTTTTATCACCATTTTGTTTCTTTTACAGAGAAAAATCACTTCTGTTCTTCAGGGCTGAAAAAAATGGTGTCTTCTTTGTCCAGAATTCATTTTTTAATAAAAAAGAGGCTTTAGAAAACCTGTAAAATGAAAAGTAATAATAAAAAATTCATCCTTCATTACACAGATAACAAGCTACAGTTCTGTTTGCTGAGGCATCATCTCATGAGTTCTACCAGGCAAATGATCAAGTGTTGAATGGAAACAACACTTTGGTTTTGGAAAAAATGTATCATTTTTCTTTTGAAAAGAATTGAGCTGTAGCTAATTTTTAAAGTTACTAAAGTTTCATCTTTAAAGATCACACTCCTACTCATTCTTGGTATATGTTGTAATTTGAGCATACTGGATACTGCAAAATATTTTCTTTCTTATTTATGTCACTTTATGTTTCTTTAATTGCACGATACTAGAGCTTGTGGTTGTTTTTTTTTTTTTTATTTATTTGCCTGATAACATAAGGGAGAAAAAAAGTTAAAAATTTAAAGAGCCAGAGGAAAAGGCATTTCTGATTTTAAACCAGAATATTTTTTACTCCTGTTAATATATTATGGCTCTGAGGAACTGATCAGAGTATCTGAAGCAGTTTTGACATTGATGTCACAATTAAATATTTAAATCAAGGAATTTATTTTTGCTCCCCTGGTCAAATACCACATAAGGGTAAAATGCAAAAAGGGATCAAAAGGATGAGACATACTTGAGGAAGTATTCTCACAGCCTACTCAAGGTATATAACTCAGAAATGATTCCTTGTAACTAAGTTGAGCAGCCAACATCCACCACAGAGACAATAATGTGTAGAAGCAGGTACTGGCAGAGGGTAGTAAAGGAGGTTTTTTAGTTCTAAACAACAAAGAACATTACAGGACATTTACTGGTCTCTAGAATGCATGAAATGCCGTAATTTCCTCTTTCTAGCCTGAATATCTGCTGTTGTTCCACTTTTAGCAATTGTTCTGGGAACAAAGAAAAGCGAGTGTTGGTCAGCACCTGCGAGCAGGAGAGATCCTGCAAGTGTTTGTCTTTCACATTAGAAAGGATCAGCTATGGAAGGACTTGGGGGACTCAGAAGGACTTGACAGGTTTGCATCCTCAGGAAGAAAATAATTTGCTGCCATTTGCAAACAATATATACTGGGGTGGGTAGTGGGCTTAATTACCTACAACAAAATTTCTCTGTTTAAGTACTCAAACTGGTAATCATGAAATCATTTTCTCTTAGTCGTCATCTCCCCCCTGCCCCTCCCTGCTTTCCTTGTGATCTGATTTACATGCCCTCATTTGCAAATATTTTTGGGACAATGTCAGGTTGCTTTAGGCCAAACAATGAGATTTCTTATCTATTTTTATAAAACTTAATCCCACTGGCAATGTTGGCTTGATTTCTCTAATGGTTACAATGAAAACAGTGTTTCCTTTGACTTGAAAACTGTGATCACAGATGAAACATTACAGGACTATACCAGAATATGAGGGCCAGGCACCAAAACCAACTCTAAACAAAAACTGAAACAATGTAGTCTGTATTTTCAATATGAAATCTGAAAAAAAAGGGGGTGGAGG
The DNA here is from genome assembly GCA_013401135.1 of Cettia cetti. Taxonomy (NCBI): domain Eukaryota; kingdom Metazoa; phylum Chordata; class Aves; order Passeriformes; family Sylviidae; genus Cettia; species Cettia cetti. The sequence continues at coordinate 84,134 of VZUI01088971.1, read as the reverse complement.
AATAACCCTAAAAATCCCATAAAAGTTGCTTAATAAAGAAAAAAAATTATTATATGGCAATATACATCTGCTATATTGTAACATGCTACTGATGTGGTATCAACCAGAGCTGTGGGGTCTCGGTGCAATGTTCATTAACACCCAGCAGCTGGATAATTTATCAGCCAACCAGCATGTGGAGTTTACACCCCTCTTCTGCAATTCAAGGGGACCTTCCCCTCCAGTCCACTCCCACTCTGAGTTTAACCCCACAGCAAAACTTTCACTCTATGGTTACAAGGATGTCTAATCCACACTGAGTATGCTAATCAAGAGATACCTCAAGGGCTTTTTCTGATGGTTTTGGTTATACCTATATGCTAAATCTGCAGCTCTTGGCATTATCTTTGATAAGAACTCACCATCTTTCTTTCATGAAATGCCATTTTCTTTGTCCTGTATAATAGATAGGTTTCAAACATTATCAACAAACACAAGATGGGAGATTAGCTCAGAAGGACACGTTCCATAGAGGCAAGACAGATGCTCCTTCTACGCCTTGACCTTCCAATCAAGAGACCTTGGCACAAATAATTTGGTGGGGGAAGGGGAGGGAAGCTGAGAAGTGTCCACCCTGCCATAGGATGCACAAATGCCCTGTATGCTAGAACCCTGTGATGGACAGTGGTTGCAAGTCCATCAAATTTTACAGCCAGCCTCTTTTTTTTTCCTTTTTTTTTCTTTTTTTTTTCTTTTCTTTTTTTTTTTTTTTTTTTTTTAATTGTGAGATTTCCCAGAAAGAATAGTGCCAATAGGAACTACAGGCAGGACGAGTCCCAGCAGCACTATGGCGTGCACAGCCAGGTGCCAAGAACCTGCAGCCTCTGAGAGGTAGATACACAATTCCTACATCAATGATCCTGTGCTTCTCTGGAGCGCCCTCTGGGATTTGCCAGCTTTGGGAGAGAAACCTGCTTGCTGTTTTAAGGATATGAAAAACCTGCTTTATCCCATGGACAAATTAAGCAAATATCTGTCTGTGAAATCTCATGGACTGTGCCTTACATCAATAGTTTTAATTGCAAGTTTTTCATAGGCAGGAGAAGGGTTTATGTCCTGGCTTGAGATCACTAAAACTGCAAGACCACGTTACACTGCATATAAATGTTGGGAAAGAGCGCATTTGAAAAATGGGCTCAAGAAACTGGTGGATTTTCCTCCTTCTCCAGCCCAATTATTTTGAACTCAAAAGTCCATCTGGTAAGGTGCAGCTCTGTCTCCACCCATCCCAGGGCCCAGTAGCTGGGCCCTAATGTACTCCAGTTGCAGGTGCCCAGAGCCTCCAGGATGGATCTCCCTTCTTCCCAAGGAGGAAAGGAAAATCAGGGAGGTACCTACAGAATCTATATGTCAGTTCTTCATAGCTTTGCTCCCTTGATGCAGGCACCAGCCCAAGATGGGCTACTGTGTGCTAAAACAGACCTCTCGTAAATATTTCATATTCCTGAGACAAGCAAAAAAAGGCCCGTCACCGGCCTGTGCATTTCTATTATTTAGAGGGTCACTAATCAAGCAGTGAACTTACCTTTCAGACAAATCTCCATACCAGACAATCAATATTCATCTGGTGCTAGCGATACCCTTCCCCGCCCGCCCAGCATGGCGGTGCAGGCCGGACTGTCCTCCTCCTCCTCCTCCTCCCTGGGGATTAACACAGCCTGGGCAAGCCCTGAGGACTTGGGAGGGTGTGCTGTGTCCAGCACCCCTGGGAAAGGGGTTGAAATTGTCGCCAGCCGCCGCAGGGGGTACAGTAGTGGCGGGACTAGGAAGGGTTAAAGTTTTGTCTGTGACACTGAAATTGAGGCCAGCTGTAGGTCATATTCATGTCCCAGTCACAGGAAAATGAACCTGTGAGACAGAACCTAATTATCTGCTAAACCAAAAGCCAGTCTCAGTTCAATAACTTACGACAGAGCTGGCAGCCAGACATAGTGTTGTCATGGTAACGCCGAAAAAAAAATCCACTGCAGTAGAGAACAAGAAGGAAAAGAAGGAGACTGTAACCCTGAATATGCTGTAGCCATTTGATCTTGGACAAGTGGATATGTCTAAAGAGCCACATTGCTACAACTGTCTATCCACTTTAATATCCTCTATAATTACTGAAATGAAAAATGCAATTACAGTGTGCTCTGAGCTAAAAACCAGGAATAACTGGCTAACAGGGAATCAATTTTAGAGGGAACAATATCAGTTTCTTTCCCCTCTCAACACATATGGACTGAGAAGTATGTGGGGGCTGGAGAGCAGAGCCGCCTGCTTCCTGCTAGTCCAAAATCACTGCATGCCAATCAAACCCTTGCTTTTCCCTATCACCTTCCCCTCCTCCCTCTTCCATCCACAATCCATTACAGACAAGGGAAAAGTTCAGTAGAGCAAAGCACTGAAGATCTCGCTTTGTGGACTGCAATGTCTGAACTACATGAAGCTGAGGGTGACATGAGTTTACAGCTCACAGAAAAACATTCTGAACATGGCCCCTTGCACGAGACACACAATAAGTCATGATGGATCCATGCTCCTGGGAGCCAGGGGGCAAGGGATCCTGTCCCCACAGCATGTCCCTATTGGGAGCTGAGCACAGCATCCTCAAGCAGAGTTGGTGCAGGATATGGGGCTTTTTCCATCTGAATCCCCCCAGGTAGCAAAACAAAGGACATCATCCTTGGATTGCTCCCTGAGCTGGCCAGGCACATGGGCACAGACCAGCACCTTGGCTGTGGACTTCCAGCACCCCACTCTGCCGGGCCCCTCTGCACAGCTGAAAAAGGGTTTGTGACAAATCAGACACAAGTACACACCAAACACAAAATACAATTGTGCTTTGAAATATATACTCAAAAAGTGTCATACATCTCTACATATATGTATGTGTACATATTGTTTCCTGCTGTGAGGACCGCAAAACTTGTCTGTTCATTTTGGTCAGAGATGCAGATTTAAAGTCAAAAAGATCAGCAGTGATTCTGTGAAAGAACATATATCTGTTTATGTGTATTAAAGACAGAGATTGTAAGTGAAACATCATGGTTAGAACAGTACAATTAAAGCTAATAAGCAATTTATTTGACACTTCTGTATCAGTGTTTTCAGCTTGCTGGAAGAGCTATCTGTGCTTTTCAGAGCAGCTTGCTGAACAGTGAGACTTCACTCCCAGATGCTGGAAACTGCATGGTTTCAGACTGTCACATAGGCATGCTAGTCAGACTCAAAATGTTCTTACCATTACTAATTGCATAATAGACTTCTGAAAAATTACAGTATTTCAGATTATTAAGATAGCAATATCATTTCCAACCTGAGAATCTGATCAGGAAATGCTATTGTCTTCATATTTTTACCCTGTAGAAGCTTTCTTTCTTCTAACTGGGCAACTGAAGACCAGATTTAGCAGTTCTTTTCCAGAAAAATGCTCTTATTCTAATAATAATGCTGTCTGAATAAAAATTACTCATTTAAGTATGGTGCCTTCTGGAGAAGGTTATGTATCAATCACTACTTCACAGCACTGTGTATGTGTAATGAAAAAAAAAAAGGAAAAAACATTCAGCAGCATGTTATTGGCATTCCAGCTTTTTAAATTATAAAAAACCAAAACAAAACCCATAAAAAAATCCAAGAAACCAACCAAAACTCCACAAAACCCCACAAGCAAAACATCATGTAGATCTTCATATCTCTGTATAGTTTGAGACCAACATCCTGATCTCTTACCATTAATACCCATTCCAATGAGCATTTCTGTTGAGGTAACAGAGATATCTGGTATCTACAGAGAAGTGGAGCATGACCTTTCTACATCTGCACAGTTTTTGTCAACAGTAATGCAGATCGAAGGATGTCCACAGCAATATTTTCAATGAGCCAGGCTGACGTTTGGCATACGTGAGGTCTCCTAAGGTCTGTGGACCTAAACCTGATTATGGTGGTCATTAATTTGACCTGATTTTCATAATGGAAAATATGAATGACCTTGTGCTTTCCTTTCATTGATCTCTGCTTCTGAAATTTTAGCAACTTGCTTTTCTACCTGAGTTTCAGAATTGTGCTTAGTCTTTTTAAATTGTGTAAAGGATTTTTAGAAAGATATCTTCTGGAATTGCTGGAAATTGGCTTTAATACACTGGTTTTCAACCTTCAAGGAAGCTGTATAAACTGATAACTCATTTTTGAGAGAAATTTCCCAAAAAGGCCTCTGAATCTTTTCTACTAGGTTCACTCTCACAGGAAATTCAGAGGCATGCAAATAAAGTGAGAGAGAAAAAATATTGGGAAAAGCTTCAGCATGGGGAAGAGAAATTCTGCTTCTATTTAAAAAAGTAAACTGTAAAAGATCCAGGTCTTCACAAATGGTAAAAGGAAAAAAGTCTTGATTTTGCTACTGAAATGTGTTTTGTTTCCCACCTGAGCCTGCAGACACTCTGAACAGCACTTCCAAAAGGATTGGACTGCCCTTTCCCCCTCACTTACATGGATCTGCTGAGGAGAGACAGGCTCATCCTGGGGATGAAGCAAAGGGGAGCCCCAGTGTGGGTCTGCAGAACTTCTGTGCAGCAGAGCTGCCTCTGCTCGCTGTGGGTCTGACAGGGCCACTCTTGTGGCTGGAGCTTTTTGGGGAAAGAAGCACCCACCCTCACCTGTGATGTTGGCAGCACATTTATCACTAACAAATCCCTGGACTGTACACTTTGAGCTGCTCACTGTTGCTATGAAAGGGGCAAGCTAGAGTACTGATATGTTTTCACAGCTGAAATCCAAACATGTGCCTCAGTTGGTGTTCTGACATTTCTTGAAAACAGACCAAAAAGAGACCAATTAATGAAAAATGAGAGCACAATTTTGTGATGGCAGAAGCATTACAGACATTGGTTAAAAAGTCTACCTTTTAACATCATCATTAAAAAAAAGTAAAGAAGAAATTAAGAAAAGAGAAATCATGACCTGACTGTTATAGCAATAACTGTGGTCAAATGCTGTCTTGTGTCCCCATACAAAACTGTGGCTTTCATAAATCTGAGCTACAGCAACTGTCAACTGACATATTTTATTAATCTGTGCTTTTATACCACCTCCTGAAAATACAAACTAAAAAAATTGAAGCCGGTTATAATAGTCACAATTGAGTATTTTAAGGCAGCATTTCAATTTTTCTGAACAAAACCCCTAGTTTGTGAAGTTCTTGAGAGTACAATGGAACAGGACAGGTAACACAGGACTTGTCCTATGTCTTTTGTCTTTTGTGATGTCTTGAAGCATCTAAGACATCAATATGAGGCTGGCATATGTCACACAGTTCCAGTCAATTAGTCATCTTTGGGAGAAGCACCAGTAGATGCCCTAAGGCAAATGGAAACTGTAATGTTACATTTTCTAAACATTTCTAATGATTTATGGTTCCTCCAAAGTCCCAAGCACTAAATTTCAGTCAGGTCTGAAAAAAAGGTAATCACATGAATCCACTTTGATTTGTCTCATCAACTGGGTTGCAGTATGCCCTAATATACTGCCACAATACTGCAGAGTGGCTTTACTTAATCTAATTCCCCTAAAATCATCACTTACTATTAGATGCTTAATTTTGTCCTGGAAATGAGAACTCAACCACTGTATTAAAAGATGAGGATTGTGAATTGCTTCAGGTAGAGTCTTTGGTAATATCCTACCATTTACAAATTGTGATGCTTAGTTACTTAAAAAAAATCATGTATAGTCGACACGAATCATCCAATAAAGTGCTATATTAAAAGCTAAAATCTCTGTGTAAACTAAGCAGGTAATATTTAAAATCATGTTCCATTAAAGTGTGCTGGGATAGTTTTGCATCATGTGAGGCCACTTGATTTGTTTCTATTTTTGTTGTGGTTTTTAGATCCTGAGCAAACCAGCTAAATATTATATTTCTTTGGTTGAATCTGAACATTTCAGTCTTTCAATCTTGGAATATAGACAGCTTAGATTCTTTTTTCCAGAGCTAACATTCTACTTTGGTGCAGTCTTCAATGTAAAATTCTCATCTTGTTCTTGAAACCCATGACTAGATAGGCACGATGCTCTGACAAGGGAAATGCTTTCCAGGGTTCATTTTACCATCCCCCATGTAATTTGGGGGTATGTTAAGCACAAAAGGACCCAGCTCGTAGTATGGAGCTTTTGGAGTGTGGAAATAGTTTAAGTAAGTGTCTTGTAAGGATGGTGGCCATTCTTCAAACTGTTTAAATTTGATGGTGACATCTTAGCAGCTCAAGCGAAAGGCTCCCCTTGACTTTAACAAGGCAAAAGCATCCCTTTATGGAAACCACAAGGATGCAGGATGCCTGTCTTCCAGGACATACTTTGTACTGATATAAACAGTCATGAGAACATCACAGTGCCAAATGTCACAGTGCTGATCTAATCCACCTTTAAATCTCTGCATTGTAAGCAACAGTGTGTGGCTGGAAAAGTTTGCCATTAAGCTACATGAATCAGAAAAAAAACATTGGCCCCAGGTAAAATCTGCCATACAACTTAACATTAGAAATTCTCCCTGACAGGAAAACACTTAGAGAAAACAAGTTAAGTGAGCATAATGATGCAGGTTACACAGAGGCATTGCACCTTGGAAATCCATGCAAACCACTTACGCACATCTCCATCATTTTCTCAGTCTTCCTTGGATGCAAATGAATCTGCAGAACATATTTGTAATCAAGATACCATTGTTATCACACCAAAAGGATTCAGAAAATTAAAGCAAAAGTAATTAAATACATGCACAAAAGAAAAATTCTGCCAAGGGTGCTTTAATAGGTTGATACCAGCTATTAATCACTGCATTGAATTCCACAGGAGACAGAAAAAAAAAATCACAACAGAGAGGTATCACTTTACTTGTCCTGATCTTATCCTTTTCCCTGGGCGTGTCCTAGTGGCTATTGTCAGAGAAAAAGGATTCTGGGCTAGATGCTAGCAATTTGCTAGATTGTTAGCATTTCTTTTCACACCAGATGTGGTTTACTGCTCCTTAAGTTGTGCTGTGATAAAGCCCAGGGACAGTGTCTAGACATAGCATAGAGCTAAGGCCTTTGAAAGTCATTTGATGCACTGGGTCTGTGTTATACATGCATGGTTTTAATGAGCTTCTTACAGGTTTTCCAGGAGTACTGTGCAGCAGGCAAGAGACACACAAAGAGAGAAAAATCCTTACCTTTGATTTCACACCTGTTGCTATGGACACCACAACGTGTTTCGCACTATCCTGTTTAAGGGGTTTAAACACAGAATGGCCATCAGATATTTTTAATCCTCTGTATGCTAAGGATGCTTTTCCGTTCTCAGTTTCACACAGGAATGCATCTGTTGGCAAATTTAGGCACAGCTTACTCACTGGCTTAGATTCTCATACATGCATTATTACCTTACCACCTTCCTTTTTTTAACCAGTGTACGCTTTCTTGGTTTTGTTTTGTCAACTAAGAAAACCAAAATTTTGCAAAGCATGGTAGCTCCCTGTGAAACTATTGGAAAGAACATTTCAGGCTCAGTTTTGGACCTTCAGTCACTGGAGGTCTGATGCCACCTCACAGCCTTCACCTTGGGTAGTGACCTTGCTCCAAAAGGGGTGCTGTGCTATGCATCAGAGCAGTCAGAGTGAGGGACACTTGGGATTGCATTTACTTACACTTGTTAGTGCAACAGTTCCATGGGTACTACAATCACTATGCTCATTCCCCTCTCTCCTTGAACAGGGAATATCTTGTCTTTACAGTACATTCTTACAGCCCAGGCCAAAGGAAAAAAATAAAATAAAAATATAGGAAAAGCCACTTTAATTCCATTTGCTTGGTGTTTATTTTTGTCTCTTCAAATAATAAAAAGCACAGCTGAAATTTTTAGAACTTCTGGGCCATTTTTGTTACAGAAAGGCTGCTACAAGCATGACAATTTACTGCCCAACAGGAAGTCCTTGTGCCAACACTCCCACCACTTTGCAACACCTCATTGGAATTCACATACAGGAGATCAGGGCTGTGGCATCACACACTCTGAGCCTGCCTTTTCATCCTTCCACTGCAGGACAGCTACTGCCTTTGGAGGTGGGAAAACGGTAATGTAGGCTCAGGAGCTGGGCCCATCACCTTCAGCAGGCTGTCAGAAAAGGCAGTTACATTCTCCATGGTACCAGGTCCTATGGTGCACTGCACACACACGTTACACTTCTGCAATTTTACACTTTACGTAGGAAACCAGAGTCATTGTATAGAGCAACTAATCCTTCAACAAAGTCGTGGAAATTCTGAATAAGACACAAAAAAACTGAGCAAGACCATGTTTGGAGTATCCCAAGATTTGTGAAATGAAATTGATTTCCAGTCAAATCAGGTCTTTTACTTTTCTTGAAAATGTCAGGGTGTCAGCCTTGGCCGTTACCAGACTGTGATTTATAGCTGAGGCAGACCGATAATACTCAGGTGACTGTCTGGAACTGCTGTCTCTGGAAAGGCTACAGATGACAGCTTCCTCCTTTCTTAACCAACTTGTATTGTTCATCTAAGATCAGTCTTTCCCCCCCCCATCCCTCCTCCCTAAAAACATGATAGGAAAATGATAAAACATATAGGTTTGCAGATTTACTGAGATCAGACAAATAAGCCTTGTGAAGGGCTAGGTTACAGAATTTTGGAGAAACACATTAAAAATAATCCTTTAGCTAGCTATATCCTAGCTGTTTGGATGGATACCTGTAAAATGTGAGATTGATTGCTTGGCTTCAGTACATGGGTATGTTTTAATCCATCTGTAGGATCTATTTCTGTAACTCGAGCACATAAGAAACACAGGAAATGCTGAAACCAAGCAACCTTTCAAATAGTAAGAATAATACAATTGCTGTCATTTCCTTATGAAATTAAACACAATTTATTCAATAAATAGATTCATGGGGGTCAAAAACTACCTGGCTAATAATTACTCAAAGACTGATAAGCTAATTCTGTTACTTCTCCCATTGACATAAGGTTTTGCTTAAATAAAGGCAACAGAAGCACTTAACAGTTTAGGTGATAAACTCCTACTAATTTTAACTGGAATTGGGCACCTTTAAGTACCTCTAAAAATAGTTTTCCAAATCATTTTCTCTCTTTATTCCTTTAGCTATATTTGCGGTCTCAGTATAGTGAAGCAAAGAAGAGAATAAACAAGATAAATGAGTAAGTAAGTCAAACAAAAGAAAAATTACTAGCAAGCTGATAATACCATTCCTGACATCAGCTCACTCATTTTATCAGTATTTGCAGAACATATTGACAAAATGGGAAAGACTCAAACAAGAACAAGCGACATGATCAGATCTTCCCAAAAACTTAGACAATGAAGACAATCTCATTAGTTTTTCGCAAAAAAATCCTAAGAGGGGGAAGGAAGCAAATGACCATTTAAATTGTCAAGAAAATTAAAAAGTACCTGGAAACTAATGCTAAACAAGCTCCATTTCAAAATTAAGCCTATGTTTCTAATATTGATGTAATAAAATACTGGGAGACTGTTCCAGGAGCTTATTATGGATTCTCTGCCATCCCAAATCCTAAATATACATGCTAACCAAACAGAAATTGTTGGTGTTGACATGGGAGTTGCTTGGTGAATGCTTTGGCATGTTTTATGGAGGAAGTCAGACTGGATGATTGAGTTTGCCTTGGCAGCAGAGAGGATAATTCTGCTGTGTGTGGGAGACACAAGGGAGAAGAGCAAGGGGGAGGGAAAAGGAGGGAAAAAAAGAAAGGGATGGCCCACTGTGTTTCTTGCCTACCCCATGTAAGGTGCAAGTCCTGCATAGTACCAAGTTTCCTGGTCTAGTGAAGAGCACATGGTATCTGGAAGCAGACAGGATACAGGAAAGTATCCATGGCATTCATGGATGACATTCAGCCACAGAGCCTGCATGTCCTCTTAGAAGACTACTTGCAGGTATTAAGTTCTGCTGTCATTTCATAATCCAAACTGAAGGATTATTCCTGCCATGGTAAAATCACACAGAATTGAGACACACACATAGACTGATTTATACAAAAAAGCTGATCCAGGGACTCTCTGTGGAGCTCCTCCTTTCCTTTTTTTTTCTTACTTGCTTTTGCAGAAGATCATTGGGATCATTAAAAACATTAATCTGAAAAAAGTAAATGTGTATGTCAAAACTAATCTGAAGAGCTTCAGTGGAGACTAGTTGAATATTGGGATCTGAGATCCCAAAGCTTGTTCAGATGGAACCCTCTCTTTCCAAACACTGCACTAAGTTACTATGAACAACTGAAGGACAAACAGCAGAAAGAAGATGGTAAAAGAAATGTATAAAACATTGCCTCACACTGCCACACTAAATCACTTAGTCCTGCTTGGCTAATACTTGCCTTATACTGAGGTCTCAGAGCTTTAATAAAAGTCAAGGTTCCTCTGTGACAGCCACTGTACTCCCATTAATGAGTGGTGTTCCCCACATGAAAGAACCCACAGACTGCCTGGACAGCACTGGGAAAATGGCAGGGAGGAAAGTAAATGCTCGTCTGCATTCATGATGGGTGCTGGGAAGTGACCCTAATCTTTAGCCATCAATGCAGCAAAGAGGAGCACGTAGGCAGCAGTTTGGAAACATTTCAAAGGGTTTTAAAAGCGTTAGTTATTGCATGTAGTAATTTTGATTTCCCACTAGCATTTAGGGAATGATTACCAAATTTCAGAAAGCCAAGCTGCAGCCCTTGGAATTTATTAACTCATAAAAGCCTACCAAACCTCAACACTCAGATACTGGAAACACCCACAAGAAATCTAACCCTCTGAGTCAGCCAGGAGAGGTTTCCAGCGCTGCACTGGTAACCTGCTTCACTTCTAAACATCCAGCCATTGTTTAAAAAGCGGGTGCCTCAATGACTCCTAAAACGTCAATATTTTGACCATACTCCTCTTTCAGAGGGAGACATAAGTTTGAAAATTAAGATCCAACATAATATGCCAACATAATAAACAACAGAAAAGCACGGCCTCCTATGTTTATTTAAAATCTCACAGTAAATTTAACTCCCTGAATACTCCAGTGTGTGCATATAAATAATACCAGCAAGAGCTATAACCACTGCGTGTCCTCGGACTTGTGAGAAAACTTCCCAAAGAGGAATGGACCCTGTGCTTGCAGTGGAAAGCTATAAATCCCACCACAAAATGGCTGTGCCCGCCATTTCGCATGCTGGGCTTGCTTAGCACAAATTCCTGTGCTGTTGGGACACTGTGCCATAGGGATGGAGAGGTGCTGTGTCTGGGTCAGACTCGTGCCAGCTGCTGCAGGATGGCAGCAGGGAGAGAGTCTATGGACCTGCCTCCTGTAGGTTAAAAGCAGAACTAGGCTGCCTGAGGGCAAGGGCTGACCGTCAAAACTTCTGGAAATATGAGTCTGGCTAAATGCTAGTAGCAGAAATTTCACGCACATCGCCAGCAGAAACTACCTCTGCTGAACAGAGCAGCAGAAAATTATCCCATAGCCTACTTTTCAGTTATTAAATCTGATGTTCCACAAATGAACCTCCATTCTGATTGTGCAAAGATCAGGACTATCATGTCATTCTTCAAAAGAAAAAGAGAAAGAAGAGCTTTATCTGGAAAATTGCAACCAACAATCTAATATATAATGTCTGACTGCTGGTTGTTTCTAAATGAGGCCAAGGGAGGAGATGCAGACTCTGCAAAAATTTACAAGTAGGGGTAATTTATACATCCTTCATGTTCAGGATGAAGAACCACCGTGGAGAGAAATGCAAACAATGGGAGCAAGGCTGATTTAAACTCCTAGGAGAACAAAGCCAGCATCTTGTAGGGCCTGACAGTAGGGCTGTGGAGGGGCTGAAACAAAGAGATGAAGAGAAGAAGGGGAGAGTTGATTGTTACTTACTAGTAATATTGCGATTCTATTTCAGAGAATAACTTTAGCAGAAGAAAATCAACCACCTTGTCCAATTCTCTGGCATACCTACACCCACATGGATAGAAAGATTTTAGTAGCAGAGAGTGAGTAAGGATTCCACAATCAAACTTTTTCTAGACACAAAGTTTTCCCCATGTGCTTCAAAGGCAGTTTGCAGAGGGGACAGAGTGTAGAGGAACAGACAGTGAACCATGAAGACTTTTTCACTGCTAACTGTCTCACTTGTATGAAAATCAGTATATAAACTGGATATACAGAATTTATCTCTTTATGCATTGGAGGCACTCATGTCATCTGATTTATTGTCATCCGACAGAAATGCTTTAAGCAAACAGATGCACTATGAAGAAATGCATTCTACCAGGAAAGACTTGAGTTTGAAATTAAATCCTGTGCTAAACTCTTAAAGAAGTATCTACCTTCACGGAAGTCTTTTCATAGCCCTGCTTATTTCTACTTTAAACTTCTCATTTATTGTACTTTAAGCCCCATCAGTGAATGTAAATGGGGTTTCACTATACGTTTAGTGCATTCAAGCATTCTTTGTTACAGTTCCCACCCTGCATTATGTGAGCTCTGCCACGGAAGTCCAGCAGTCGGTTTGTTTTCTGCTATTAATAAAAGAACCTACTTTTCCGCACTTCTTTGAAGAAGTTGAAAGGGCTACATGTTAGAGGGGGAGGTGGTGGGGAACAGACTGTGGTGTAATCCCCAAAAGCAAATGCTGTCTAGATTAGAAACCTCCCTGAAGAAAATTTACAAATGTTAAGACTGTGCTTTTTGTGTGATGAAAACTAGAGCAATAACTTAGCCACATACTGGGTTCTGCCTAATGCTTAGGGAGCCTACTAGGTGAAAGGAATTAAATGAAAAATAAAATCTTCCAGTTGGCTCTGTGCCGATGCCATCCAACCCTTTCGGTATCCAGTGACTTACTAATGCAACTATTTTCATGTGTATTTCATCACTGAAGTATCTTAATATAATACTTAGGAATCTGTTAAAATAATAATAACCAGCACACAAATGGGATTTACACATTGCCAGTGTTTTTACATAGTCCAGGAAAAGCTTAATTAAAGGGGTGGGACGTGTCTCTGCTGAATAGCTGTTTTTCCTTCATACCTTCACATGCATGACACGTACACATCCAAGAAAAGAAGTTGGGGGTGGTGGTGGTGGAAGAAAACCACCCAAAACCAAAACCAAAATTACCAGCCCTAAATTACTCAGCACAACCTTGTTGATTTGCTTGGCCATTTAAATAAATGAACATGCTCCTTGTAGAGAATCACGGTACCAGTGCAACAGCTAATGAGTAAAAGAAAAGTACAGAATATCATCTGCCTTGTTCCCTATAGGATACTCATATTGCTCAACCTATCATTACCATATCTAGTTTATCCCACAATTACGACTAATCCTTAATTCCTAAATAAGTAGGAACAGGCGTAAAGATTGCACTTCTGAAAGCCTACCAGATAAACTTTAGTCTATAATCAACTGGAAGATTCTGTGATTAATTTTAAATCCCACTTAATAGATTAAAGATGTTTTTAAAGATGAAATAATTTTATCGGTGTTGATTTTATTAATCTGATGTTCACATACTCTCTAAGGCTTCCATCCACTAGTTGCTACTCAGGCACTGCAAGTGAAGCTTATCAATCAATTGAGCTGGATTCTGGTCAGAATATAACTCCCCATAAGACTCATGCTAGTGTTGCCAAGGAATGCAACAACACAGCATCCAACAAACCCTGAAGATGCCTATTGTAATCATCAAACAATGAAAAAACAAGGTGATGGATGCCTCAGATTCATTGTTTGGACAAAACCACTTTAAATGAACATAATAAATTAAATTTACTTTTTTCTTTTTTTTTTTTTTTTTTTTTTTTTTTTTTGGTAGGCTACAGTTGGTCCCTAAGAGGAGATGACAGCTTTTCAGAGTGAAATTATGTACGTAGTCAGGAATTGAGCATAATCATCACACGGGCGAATCGAAATGATGGCTACATTTACTGCCTACAGAAATTTCTGCTGCACTGCATATTAACACTCTGAAAATGTTGTGTTAGCTTATCGTGGATGTGCCGATTTTCATTACCCACGGAAATGCAGAACATCTTCTGTTAAACCTCATTGACATTTTTCATCAAATGAATAGAGCAATGCCCTGAAATGTGATAATTGTAGATTCTTGTTATACAACTTCGAGTAAAATATTCTTCCCTCTAATTCCAGCAGTAATTAACTTGGATTGGAATTCCCTTGACTCATGTAGCAGTCTTCAGCACTGTGTTAATGGATCTTTGAGTTTATATGGTTGGAAAAGAAATCCCGTCCCATATATGTAATACTATACTAAGGTGCTAAATACTTTCAGGTTAATGAAAAGAATTGATCAAATCACCCGAGCTTGAGCTATGAGTTTTTTGGGGTTTTTTTGGGTTTTTTTTGCATTGTTTGGGTGAACTGGTATATTGCTGAAACTTAGAATGCCTCATAAATGAAGCTCCAGAAAATTGTTACATCTCCCATGAAGACTAAAAATTAAAATCGACAATTATCATAATAATAACTCAATTGTACATGGCAGACAAAAGAGAAGCTAATACTTCCCTCTGTTTTTTGACTAATGTTTTGTTGGGCTATAGCTAAACAGCACTTTAAGTTGACAGCAAATTAGCAAACAATATGAGGGAGGAAAAAAGGAAAAAAAAATTTAGGGGTTAAGATGTTTATGTAAAACAGTTATTTTCCTTTTTAAAATTAAAATGTACAAATAAGCTGGTGTCAGAGCCTAGGTGATCCTTCATTTCCACCGCATTGAGCAGGCTCCCATCAGCAGCAGACAGCCGCTAATATATGCGTCTGGCTCAGTCTGCTCTACCAACTAGGAACCCATCGAATTGTTAATATCAGTCCTTTTTTGTATGCACCACACATCTTTTTCACTCTCTCTCTCTCTTCCTCCCCCTTTGCAAGAGCTTGTGTTTTTGTTTTTTTTGGTTTTGTTGTAGCACAAGCTGATTACTCTGAAATCACTTATTAAAGAGTATTTAAATGTATTTTGCACTGAAACAACATCAAGTTGTATAGAAATATACGATTCTTATATATAGAAATGTATCAAAATTTTGTACATATATCTAAGCATAGCATACTGAAGACGGTGCTTTCTATTTATTTGTGCTAATACAGACAGCTTCCGTACACTGTCACTGGGTAAATGGGACTGCTTCCTGCATGGGCTCTGTAGGCATTATTATGCAGCCCCAGGACACGGAAACATGTTGATCTTGGTGGACATTCTACCTGAGTCAAGATCCTGCTTCTCCCTCCCCTCCGTCCACCTCCGTCCTACCTGTAGACCTGAGGCTGGGCTGGCTGTGCTGAAGCTGGGGAAGAAGAGGGAGTAGGAAAAGAGGCACCAAAAGTGCACCAACTTTCCCATGACTATGGCAAGGGGCAGCACTGCATGATGGGCAGAGAGGATAAAACTGAGGGATAAAACTGGAGTCATCCCAGTTCAAGCAGTAATGGAGAGGCAGGACTGCATATTAATGACTTTTGCTGTAGCACCAAATACGCCAGGCAGGGGTTTATAATGATTCATTTTCTTCTCACTCTCAATGCAGGGCAAAGCATAGTTGAAATGTTCAGACTGACAGAGATAAAACGTTTCACACCACAGTTCCACCTTCATTGTATGTACAATGTTAAATGTAAAATTAATTCAGAGTGCTGAATGTGAAATATCCTCATTCAAGTAAATTTTGCCAATCAAAAAAATAAATTCAATGACAATCTTTAATATGTATAGGTGGGTGCATCGTACAGCTGATTATAAGGATTTTTATTTCAATAAATACTATGTGTAACTTAAATTGTATATTGACATGTATATACCAAATCACAATAAAGTTTTATCTCATTATGCAGCTCAAACAGAATATGTGTTCACCTGATCAGTATCTTAAATAACCTGTTTTCAGTACTGAAAACTGCTACAGAATAGTGTAAATTCCTAACAAAGTGCTTTACGAGTGTAGCACCCATCTGTGTGCATTTGTCTTTCCTATACACATTCAGATCTACTTTTCCAATATTGCCTGAACAGAAGTCGATGTTGAATATCATGTTTGTGTTTAAAAAATTACCTCTGTATCTAAATTTTTGGAAGTACCTCTTTTGGGTGCTCTTAGCATGTGGGATTGACAGTTTACAAAGAAAAGAATTACATATTTACAGGAACTGTATCATCATTGTAATTGCTAAGGCAATATTTTTTATGACTATTTAAAGACTAATTATATCTTGAGCAACTTGAAAACTATGTACTGAGCATAGTTTCTGTCTCTTAAGAAAACAAGACAAGAAGAAAAAGTATTATACTAACAGATAAGAACAATTTATTTTAACAATAGTGTTGATGCTAACAATAAAACACAATTCCTCCCACACAAGTGGCAAAAATATACTGCAGCCAAAATACCACTTTTGAAATGAACAAATAGTTTAGATGCCTGATCTGTGTGATGCTTTTGTTTCAGTAAAGTCTGATGTATCAACTGCAAGTCCTGCAGCATCTTGGTTAGACGCAGGAAACAGAAAAAAAATTACTCAGAACTAACTCACCTATAAAATATTAAGAAATACAAATCAGATGATGCGTTTTATATTGGATGTTCAAGATGAATAAGCAGTGCAGAATAACTCATGTGCTTATGAATCTCCTTATGCAAAGTCAGTGAAGAACTTAACACAGAAGAGACAAGCTACAGATCACAGTTTTTTTTCAGAGGGATAAAATATATAAGAAGTGATGCAGATGTTAGAAGTTGAGTCCGGTGCTTAGAGTATTGTGGGATCACTTTAAATTGAACAGGTACAAGAAATATGTTTCTGAGTGCAAACGGATGTTAATGATGTAGAATGATTTTTAAACTAATATTCTTTCAGATTAAAATGTAAATTAAATGAGAGAATATTTTAAATGACATATTGTGTGTTCACTTGGACAAAGAAAAATGATGGCAACTAACTACAAAATACGCTTTGTTCTATGTTACAGGAAAAGCTAAGCAACAGTTTTCCTGTAGACTGAAATCATTATTTAAACAATAGAATGAATGTTTTCTAGGCCTCAAACATCAGTGTTTATGCTTTATGTTTCAAAAGTCAATTAATGCTGTAACAGAAAGGATGAATATGTACTTTGTGGTAATCTATCAGAATTGTATACAGTAATAATAACAGTATTAATACTATGGTTGGAAGTCTTTTGTATATTTTAGTATCTGTTTTGAGTGGGGGGCTTGTTGTTTTTGTTGTTTGGGGGGAGTTTTTAGGTGCAAACTAACAGTCAGGTTAAATTTTAATTCTAAATGTTACGTGACATCTAGTCCAGTTTTCTAAACATATAAATATGTATCATCCTAATGTTGCACAGTGGGTAACAGTTGTTTAGATTTTTTTTTTTTTTTTATGAACAGTTCTGATGCTTAACATCTGAAATTGGTATATTTTCCTTTTTTACCCTTCCAGGCAAGGAAAGCTCCTTTGGTTCTCTAAATTCTGCAGAGAAACAATCACAGTCCAAAGCTGCTGGTTCCCCTCCGCCTAGGTCCCAAGAGCCTGACTTGTGATTGTTGCTAAAAAACCTCACAAGTTAGGGTCTCAGGGACTAGGAAAAGTCCAATATGATCCAGTAGAATTCGTCTTCCAATAAACTGAATTGTTTAGTAGTCATAATCGCTGTCACCAAAACTTTCACTGCTATTGTTAAACAGAAAAAAACCTAAACCCAAAAGAAACCCTAAAACCAATGTCCCACCCCTCCCCCCACTCCCCAAATCAACACCACCTCCTTCCCCCCAAATAAACAAACCACAGTTTCAAGTAGGGGGCAGAAAAGATCAAATAAGCAGGCAAGACACATACATACATTCAAACAATGTATCAGCTGACCAAACAGACTTTTCTGAGAGTATAGTCCTTAACTTTTGAAAAGAAAAAACAAAGAACACAGGATAAAAATCTTCACTGCCTTGTCTCACAGGTAGCTATGTTACTATAATGCATCAGAGGGAAGCGTCTACAAATGGGTTAAAATCTGCTTCCAGCAGATTTGTACAGTAACAATTTTATTCTATTTCCTTAATGCCTGAAAGAAGGATTAAATGCTTGTTAAGGGGGTTCTAATTGAAATATTTCCCCGTTATACTTTTAGTCCTACGGTTCAGGTGGGCCCTGGGTTACAGAGTACTTTAAAGCCATTCACGATGCAAGGATAACCTTTGGGCATGTATTCACTTTTTGTTTCTTCCCCAGGTTCAACATTTAATCCTTCTACAGACTGCTAGAAAAAGCTTCTTCCTTTCCAATGGCAAAACTAGCCTTCTCTCCATAAGCTGCAGAAAATATTGACATGCAGAGATTGTTGTCACTTGAACCAGAATACTCAAAGCACACATAACTTTCAAATACTGTCGATACAGTAAGAAGAAATGCTCGGATTTCCCAAATAATTTTGTTCTGAAGCCAAACACTTTTAATGGCACGACCACAATCCTGAATTACTTTTGCATTCCTTCTCCTCCGATCTTTAGCCTTGTTTGCAGAATGAAAAAGAAAATTTCTACTTTAGGGACAGGATCCATCGTGGCTTTTTTTTTTCTCCATCAGATCCCAGAGCAAAAGAAACAGCAGCCATAAAGGTCCTAGCCACTGGAGCAGAATCTGGCATAGAAAACTCAGAGCTCCTCGGGAAGCCGTTCAGCTTTAAAAAGGAAAAAAAAAAGAGAAGGGGGGGGGAAGAATTAGAATCTCTGCTGGTCGAACAGGTGAATCATCCATTTACAAGAAAGCTGTACAGAGTGCTCTGCAGAAGAAAAGATTTGCCAGTGCCCCCCACCCCCACCCCTGCCCTTCACCCTCCCCTTCAGACTGATACTTCAGATTTCAGAACATTTTGGATTATTTACAATATTATTTCAGCTGATGATATAATGCAACATTATATAAGAGCCGTTTCTTTGTCACTGTGCACCATTCAATCAGTTATGCCTCAGACACAAAATAGTTAAATGAAACAAAATATATATATGAGAGAGATATATATGTATAGCAGTCCCTAGATTTCATTCAATTTCTTTTTTTAAAGCTGATCTTGATTTAACAAACAATTTTGACCACAGCTTTCAAATCAATAATTAGAATGAAAAATCTCTCCCCTCTATAAATATGACATTAACATAATTATACCACCCCCATCGCATAGACCCATCCTCTTTAGGGAATACATCTGATGCTCTGAAGATGGAAATCAGTCAGATTTTAGTTGCTCTCAAACGTACCTTTGCTTCTCACTGACTGACTGGCTTTACCTTCCATGCACACACACGGTCACAGCACTCACACGCACACACACACACACATGCGCACACACACACACACACACACACGCACAGAAAGGCACGGCAAAGCAGCGGATGCTGACTCAGAGCAGTTGTGTGTGGAGGGGGTGGTATCGGCTGGTATTTTCACTGCACTCATCATTAACATTAACTCACTCTCTAGCATCCACCCTCTCTCAGACCTGCTGGACTGCAGCATTTGCATGACGCTGTCACTCTAGCCCTTGTGGGTCAGATGTTTAGAAGAAAAAAAAAACAACAAAAATCCTCAAGGCTCTCATAAGGAATGCCTTCATTTCTTCCAAAGGGTCCCTCTTCTTATTTTTCCACCTTTCTACTTCCTCTGTTGCTGTGTCTCAGTTGTTTGACATCTTTCCGGAAGAAAATGTCTTGAGCTGCAATAAGCCAGTAGTCAGTCGGTCCTCCCCTCACCTCACACTCCTATTCCCACCCCCTTTTTTTCCTAATCAATAAGACAGATCTCCAAATGCAGTTGTGAAAACAGGCTCTGACACACAGACTTTCATCCTCGATCCTCTGCCTCAGGAATAGCAGGCAACCCAGGCTCACACGTGATGTAGAGAGAAATAATGCCAGTAATTCTTGAACAGTCCTAGGAGTTCATTCTATGCCTTCTTCATTTTTTCCTTTGCTCAGATAAATACCAGTGGGAAGGACACACTAGCTCTCAAAAGCTACAAGGATTCACTTCTTCAGAAAATAATGAACATTAAAAGGCTAATATTAATCTTCCTCAAAATTAATGCTATCTTCCCCGCCCCCCCCCCCCCCCCCCCCCCCATTGTACTCTTTATAAGTAGGAATTGTCTCATAGCCAAAACTCTGCCAGGGTCTGAATCACCATTCACTGTGCTGAAATCGTGAGTTTCTGGGTTTCAATTGGCATTTAACTGGACTAAGCACATTTTTTCCTCTTTTTCTTTTCTTTTAAACTTCTCAGTTATAATAAAATAAAAAATAGAAGCTGCTCGTGTCAGAGGGAGCACTGCAGGAGAACAATGGCAATACACCCGCACCACCATGCTGAGTACTGAAAATGCGTGTTTGAGCACCACTTGTGTATTTTTCTGTATGGTATTTGCTCCGTTTTGGTAGAGAAGTCTGAACACGTACACCGAGTACACACACGGAGAAACTCAAGACTCGTATAGAAAATACACAACACAAAACAAAGCACAAAGGCTGATAACTGAAACACAGGCACAAGTTGTTTGACAGGCTATGAAAATCCACAGAGCATAATTATTGTGTGCATTTTTACCTTGTTCCTTTGTTCTTAAGGCAAGGGACTTTAATGGCTTACGGTGTTGATAGTCTTTCGGCTTTTCCCTTTTTTACGCCAACAGTATTTGGGAATTACTTTTCCAGACAATACCACACCACTGTGATTCCCAGCATAGAAATTATTTACCGGGGTGGGGGGGAGCCGGGGGGGGAACAGGTGATAGGCAATTCACCAGCCAATTCTCAGAGCTGCCTGGTGCCGTGGAAGCCCTCGGTGTATCCAGGCGGGCAGGTCCCAGGATGCAGCGCTGCAGTCCCTGCTCAGGTAGCCTTTTGGCAACCTTATGCAGCAGCAGCAAAGGGGAAGGGCATCCATTTGGCAGGAAAGGTCCAAAAGAAAGTGTCACACAGCTCCAAAATAAATGGAGAAAGCCAAAATGCCAGGTACACGCCCTAAGCCCAGTTAGTGCATGCTTGGGGCCAGTTGTGGTGATGGCGATTAATTTCTTAGGAAAAGGACAGAGGAGAGTAGACAATTAGGAAACAGTTAAGTTTGTAATCTCAGAGAGAGGGAGAAACAGAGACAGACACACACCCACAGACAGAGAGCGAGCGAAGAACACCAAGCATGAGACAACAAAAACAAGACCAAAATCAGATTTGGGAAACTGAAAAAATACAGGATTACAGCATTCATCTTAGCAGTTACTGAGATATTAAAAAAAAAAAGAAGTTACCACATGCACAGCATGGCTTAAAATACTTATTGCCATCAACAGTCTGTGACGGATGCCAGCTTCTTACTGCTATACGTACATTAGATTGGTCATCGCCTCTTAATCTCCTTTTGCTCAGACCCATCCATTTTTTGCTGCTCCAGCATCTGTGCCCTTCATGCTTTTTTTCCTGTATAGTTACCCACAATACCCTGGATAAATTAATGTCATGACCTCGCTATGGCTATCAGAAAGAAAAAAAAAGTCTACTATTTTAATAATTGAACGTGCGCGTACAGCAAACTGCCTACTGATAGCCCAGCTTTGTGGACTGCCTCCAAAAGCAGCCTTTGCTAGCTCTGCGAATCAGAGACAACAGATGCAAATACCGGCCACAGAGCCACGGATCTCTGCCTTGCCTTTTTTTTTTTTTTTTTTTTTTAAATCCACCCTTTTCGGTCTGTGCTACTTCATTTTCCTTGTGCCTCTCCCCTCAATGGTTAAAAACATTAGCCTGATGAAATTAGAAGCTTCTGAATAGAAGGATGAAGATGAGTGAAAATTATAAAGGGTTGCAGATTCTGGAAATTTATATCCAGACAGTGAGTAGGGAAGAGTAGCCAGGTTCAAGTGCTGAGCCTCACACGGGAGCACCTCTGGGGCCAATGGGACTGCAGACTAGATTAAATCAATAGTCGTCTGAAACGAGATGTCGTAATCAATCAGCTCAATTACCACTGTCATGGATCTGGGCTTAAGGTCTTTCCTGATTCCACTCTTTTAATCATTAACCCTTATACATCCTCATAATAGGAATTTACTCTTGCTCTGCTGCCCTACCTTCAAACCATCAAAGTTTAGCTTAGTATTTTCTCCTCTTTTTTCCTTTCCCTATTTAAAAAATATAAGAGTGGGTCAGCAAGAAATGTTTTAAATGTGAATATGGTAAGATTAGATGCACTCCTTTAAGTGTACCTATTATATATGTGTTGCTGTGCACTTATATATTATTATTATGCCTCCAGGAGTGGCTGGGTGGATCAAAGACTGCTGTTTAATTAACATTCAACTCAGCTGTTTCCTTGGAGATTAAAAATAGAAGACTAGTTGAATTAAACTGAAGCTGTTCACTCCTTTCACTAATCCAATATTACAGAACCCTCCTCCCCTCAACCTAGTTAGAAACAACTTATTTCTGGTAAATCAGGAAAATCCATTTTCTGTTTGAAGGTAAGTGTGAAAAAGTTGGAAAGACAGTTTTGTGTGCATGTCTGAATTTCACAGAATTGCCCATCATTTACATTTTGCATCAACAGTACAGTAAATCCTCATGCAATGCAAGAAAAAAAAATCAGGCTTGACTGTGAGCAGAACCACTTTAAATTCTTGACTGTAATTATTATTAGCTGTATGAAGATTAAATGTCAACCGTTAAACTTTTTTTATTATTATTATTTTATTTTTTATTTTTATTCCTATGCAGGAAAAGATCTAAGAGCTTTTCATAAAAATGCTCCAGCAATTCTCACATATCCATCTCATTTCCTCAGGAGGAAAGAAAGAATCCAGGTAGCAGGTATCCAGAATTCATGTCTCTTAAGTCTGATTTATTCTGTCAGACTTAAATAGTAATAGCGAAAGAAAACCCTGGTACATTTACACTTAGATCACTGCCTGTACACACTGCCGCTGTTTCCAAGCAGAACCACACCTTTTTTAACCACAGATCTGCATCTCATCTGGACAGACCGAACACACAGCCCCAGTCCAGGCAGCACTGAGAATACCAAATAGCAGAATGGGCTGTGACAATGGTATTCTAGGGAGATTTTGTGCTCCTAGAGATGCTAGCAGTGGGTATGGGACAGGGGCAGCACACAGGAGTCTCATGGCAGAGGCAAAGGCCGAGGTCGGGGGTCTGTCTGGGCAGGGCTCCATGCTGTCCAAAACAGGTTATAATTGGAGATTGACTGCTGGATTTAATGACCTGCTGTTTTCATCAGTAAAAATATATTAAAAAATTGTCTCAAAAATGATTCAGCTGCTAGCATAGGTGCTTTTTAACAGGCTTATACCTCAGCCAGGAACAGCTTGGTTGCAGTCACTGACCCCTCACAGATGGAAAAAAAAATGACCTCAGCTTTGCCTCTTTTCTGGGAAAGCTTTAGCTGGCAGGGGGATGAGAAACAAAAAGAACCTTAATTTTGTCCTTTAGTAATGCTAAATGAATGCACTGCACCAGACACCACCTTAAACTGGCTGAAGGGCACTGCTCAGTTTTGCAGGCAGCAGCTCAGACTATGAGCATCATCCACAAGGGGACAGCATCCACATCCACACAGGAAAGATGCAGTTTGTGTCTGTGAGGCACAAAAAGGGGAGCAGCCATTGCTGAAAGCACCCAAAAATTAAAAAAAAAAAAAAAAAAAAAAAAAAAAAAAAAAAAAAAAAAAAAAAAAAAAAAAAAAAAAAAAGAGAAAGAGAGAAGAAAAATGAAGACATTTCCTGGATTATTACTTCTGGACGTAGAGAAGGAGAGGTGA
The DNA here is from genome assembly GCA_013401135.1 of Cettia cetti. Classification (NCBI taxonomy): domain Eukaryota; kingdom Metazoa; phylum Chordata; class Aves; order Passeriformes; family Sylviidae; genus Cettia; species Cettia cetti. The sequence continues at coordinate 60,220 of VZUI01088971.1, read as the reverse complement.
GGCTGGACATGCATGTCAGATATCAGAACCTGCTCAAACACAGGATGAACCTTTTGTTTCTTAAATAGCAAGAGTGAGGTGATTTGCAATATTAACACAAACTTTGTGTTAACAGATAAGGACTCTCTGGAATAACAGGTAATAATGTTAAGAGAATGTGATGAGAAGAATTAGATACCATTAGAGCAAAATCAGAACGTATCTAACGGGAAGAGAGAAATGCACTAATATCAAATGCTATTCGGATTTTACAGTTCTCATCTTCATATCCTCAGTGTGCTTGAACTGGGTGTAACACACTTATCTCTTTCTTTTTTCCAGAAGCAAAAGTTTCTTCATCACAGTGCATATGGAAAGGATATTCATAAAATAAATATCCTCTTAATGTAGCATTTAAATTACTTAGAAGAGTAACACTGTTAGAATGACCTATGCCTAGTTGGAATGACGTACACCATAGTTCTGTATGATTGTCCCTAACACCTTCTCACCTCATTGATGAACAGGAAGGGGATAAAGACTTCAGAAAATTCCCACAACTATCTAGTCCCAGATTTGCCATAAAAAAAAAAAAAAATCTACCCTCCTATTTTCTTGTTTAGAAGTGCTACAGCCAGAATTCATCTCGTCATTCAGTAAGAGTGCCTTTTTTAACTTAGCTGAAATTCCCACCTGATTATGAAGTATTGAATATATATACAGCCTACACAATTTATTACAGAAGGAAATCACAGAAATAAAATTACAGAGAAACAGCAATATCCTTCTCTTCCTACGCAAGCTCCATCTTACTCAAGAAATGCTATTATACCATCTCCTTGCTGACTTGTCAATTTACCTGCCATTTATTAAAACAGAGACATATGACAGCAGAAATTATTGCAGTTTGAATTACTTTTGTGTGAATTCTATTCAATAGATCTTGATTTTACCGACACTTTCAATTAAAAAAGTAATTATTTGTGAAAACAAACCACTGTGATATGTATACTTTTTTTGACCTATGTTTCCTGGAGCTGTGAGAGCATGAAGTAATGAATGAATTAACTTTACTGTTTACGAGTACTTCACTAATTGTTTTGTGGTACTACTTAATACAGCATCAGCACAATGTGAAGAAAGGAAAGGTCCGACATTAAAATGAAAATCCAACTGTTCAAAAACCTGTTTTTGCCTAAACAGCCGGGTCTGCATTTGTAGTCTGTTCAATAAGAAAGACATAAAGTGCCAAGTGCCATTTTAAAAACCCCACTTCATAAATTTTCCAGTATGACATTTTTACTGTTTCCTGACCTGTAGGTATACCTGTATACACACACACACACACACACATATATATAATTGGTAAAAACACAAGATTACATAGAACTAGATCACCAAAATATGCTGCCTATTCCCAGAAGTCACCCCTCCATCCTGGTTACACGCTATTGTGGCAATCACCAGTGGGCTTGATCCTGAAATAGGGCAATAAAGGTCCCTTTATTCAAGTGGATAATGTCTCTGAAATCACCTGAACCATTTCTGTGAGCACTGATTCTGGGGTGTGTATTTGCCACATAAAAGTCTGAGTTTGTAAAAGGAGATTAAGGGTATTTTTGGTACATGCTGCAAACACTACGAGAATGCATAGAATTCTGCTGTAGGACAAAACACTCTTATTTTCTTAACAATGCAATCTGAAGATAAACATTTGTGAGAAACATTCAGACACAACATTTCTACAGCCTTGTTTTTTGAGGTTTCAAAAGCAGTCTGGGGAAAAGAAAAGCATTTTAAGCAGAAAATACAAAATAGGTTCAATGTCTGCAAAACCAGAATATTTTAAATTTTCTAGACAGTGAAGGTTAAAGCTATCCTGCATCCTCATAGCTCTCTCTCTCCTTTCAATCAATCTCATTGATTTTTTTTAAAGGTCAGAGACTATACCTTCATTGATCAAAGAAACAGCCTGACACAGCGAAAGAGTCTGCCAATTCCAGACAGATCAATCACACCTTTGTCTGCTTTTGATACATTATGGTTATTTATTCTGCATCACCATGACTTTCTGTTGCATGGCTCTTAATGTAATAATGCTGCTCGGGGACAACAATAAAAGAAAAGGGGGGAGGGGAAATATTCTATTTAAAATATTTGAAGCCTCTCTCTGGTATTTCTGAGGGTGGCTTATGATGGAACTTGTCCAACTTGTTTGATTTCATTTTTGCCTTGGAACTTCTGTTCTGGTATTTAGCTCTCCTTGGTCAGCACTTCGTAGGATTTTAAAAAGGCAATCTTTTGAGAACAATGTGTGCAAACTGTTTTTTAAAAAGTAATTAGATCTTGATTGAACAACAATTATGATCTAATCACAACCATAATTTTCTGTGTTTATGCACCATTTTAGAAACGTTTTAATAAATACAATGTAACTGATACTCGGTGACAGCTATGGACTGCTTTATTCCTGTAAAAGGAAACTAATGGTCAGCCTAAAATAATTACTAGGAAATATTGCTGAATAAACAGATATAAGTGCTGAAAAGCTCCTGGCTTTGCAAACTATTATGCTGAAAGCCAACTAAATCTTTGAAAAATGCACTATATGCTCACTGTCTGCCATGACTGAAATTTCTATGCATTTGTTCTGCTATCCATAGCTCCAGCAAGAAGTCTTCAAAATGCCTGTTGGTCCAATATCAAATCTTTTGTTCACATTTGGTAGCCTATCACTTCACTAGCAGTTTCACTACTTAAGAAAAATCACTTGTGGGTTTTGGGATACTGATTATAAGTAAAAGCATTAAAATCCACTTTTAAAAGTGAAATTGTAGCCTAAGAGAAGCCAGTGGCAAAATGCCCAGGGACTTCAATGGAGCTGCGACTTCACTGGAAGATGTTACATCTCAACTCCTTTAACCCAAGCTTCCTGCAGTAGAAAAGGCAGTTTGTGAGATATCAAAGGAACCTAATCATATACAATTTTTAAAAAAACCTCAACACATTTCTTATCAAAATAGCTAACAAAGCTTTGATGGGCTCTATGCACCACTCAGTCCTATCAAGCGAAGTGAAACTGTTCAGTAAAATTAAACATGTAAATCTTTGCATAATCAGGAAATCAGGTAATAAGACATCACCCTAGTTGGAACATTAAAAATAAGATATGCGATAATCCAAACACTTGGCATCAGTTTCTGATTTCATTGTGCCTGCTCTGTAAATTATTGTGCACCCAATTTACAATTACATCAGCACTATTATGTAGAGCAAAAGGTAAGTGGTATACAAAGCTGAAATATTAAACCCATTAAAAAGTTATGAGTTTGACAGAGTCCCTACACGTATTTGTGTTCATGCCAAGAAATGCATTTGAAAACCTTTAACGAAAGGAAACTGCCTTCCAGTGATAAACTGCAATGCCTACAAGACATTGCTAAAATGCTACTGCCACTCTCAAAGGCCAAGAGACCTTAAAAATGGTTACTGGCTGACAACATTATACAAAAACATACAGTTTCTTCTGTAAAGAAATAAAGCTGAATGCACAACATTTCAGACAAGTTTTGAATAAGTCTATTTGTCCAGCTTACTTTGCAAAGGCTCTGAAGAAAACAGCACCATAAACACTTTCAGTCCCCACACAAGGGCTAAACAAAGAGTCCTCTTTCTAGCCATTTAATCCAGTAATTTATTTTTTCAACCATCACATAAATCGAAACACAGCTGTAACCAATGACTTGCAGATCCAGTTCCCTGCCAGCTGGATCCTGTTCTGCTGAAGCAGCAAGATTTTTACATTGTTCACTTCTGTACATCTGGAGAAATCATTTAGGTTCAAAGGTGACTAGAAAAGCTCTTTAAATAAACTCAACCAACAGTGAAGAGAGGCCTGCGTATCAAAAAAAGCTCCACAGAGTTCCATTTTAAAAGTTTTTTCTTCAAATTAGTGCATAGAGTAGTTTGCTTCTTTAACTATTTTTGATTATGACATTTTAATTGAATTTTACATTCAAATATGTGTTTTGATAATAAAGAAGTATTTAGTATTTCCCATGAATTGCCAAACAATGTCAATACTCAAGAGTGATCACAGTCAGTAGTGTGTGTATTTATCACATTTAAAAGAATGACCAGGCAAATAGCAGTGTAGTGAAAAAAAAATATACCTCAATCAATGCATCTTAGCTGCTGTCTAAAATGCATCTCAACTTAATTAAAAAGAAAACAAACAAAAAGAATGCATATACTGTACTTGGATATGCTGAACATGAAATCTCTTAGAAGTTAGTCCTTAAAATAGCCTTACTTCAAAAACTCTGCCTCATCCCATACTGCAGGAGTCTGCAGGTTAAATAACAGAAATGTCCCTGACATTTTAAACTGCACACAGCAAATTGATTACAATGCAGCAATTCTTTTGCAAAAGCAATCACAGAGCAAACCAGCTGAATCTTTCAGAGGTAAATAACAATGAATTAAAGGCTCATAGAATATGTATCCTGGATTACTTTTCAGACAAAACAGCACTCAAACACATTGACTATGGAAGAGGTTTGTGCCTGGTCCAGGTCCCACTATCAGAAACATTTGTAATATTGCAAGTTCTGAAGATAGGTCTTATTTACAAATTCGTAAGCACGTGCTCTCAATTACAAATCCAACTAAATTTTTTCTCTGTATTTGAGTTTCTCTTGAAAACAAGTAAGCAAGACACATCCAGATCATGCCCCAGTTCCTCAGATAAAGATGCAGCTCCTGCCCTGCACATCGTTAAAAGACATTTCAAAATTCAGTTATGCTTCACAACTGTAATTGCTGCTTTTCCTCTTTTAGTACTTACTGTAATAGCTGCTTTGAAACAATGCTGATAAAAGTATCTTTTCTGCTTGCCTCTCTGGCCACACTGCTGTGCGTTATTGCCAGCCATCTCTCCTCACAGATTAACTGAGAAGATACCTCACCTTCAGCTCTTGCTTCTCTTTGTCAGCTCTTGCCTACACTTCCCCCCTTCACTCATAATTACAGGAATGATGTCTGAGCTCTGTTGTGAAAATAGGAGCATTAAAAAAGAAAAAAAAGAAAGAAAGAAGGAAAATACAATGTCTTTTAAAGCCAGATAAACCAGATAAATCACCTGCAGAAATTAGCATGCACAACTCATAACTAGATAATTACCACATCACTTCAGGGCAAACTTCAGAGTATTTAGACATGCATTTCTGTCCACCAACATGCATAGATTCACATAAACCTTCTAAAATTAAAAGTATCTAGTTTTCAGTTAATTAACATTTTCTGGAAAGCTTTCTCCCTTCAGTTCCTAATGTGCATTTGCCTGTAACTGTGGCTGAGTTTTTGCTCAATAACCTATGTAAGTGTCCCAAAAGGAAGTGAATTTTGTCAGAACAGAAACCATCAGGCCCACTGAGTAAGGCTCTGCAGGGCTTGCCATAATCAACTTTGCCAAAATCATCAGCACGATTTAACAGCATAAACTTCATTTACCGCCCATTTCTTTTGTTTCACTGACAGCAGCTCTCTGTAGTTCACGTTCTGTCTTGTCAAAACTATTTAACTCACTATTATCCATCAAATGAATAACAAATCTCTACCAGGATTTATTATCCAGTTCAGACATAATCTATGATGTGACATTGCCTGCCTAGAGTTTCAGGTAAGTTAGATTTGGGTAACTTTAAGCCACAATGTGAAAGACACCCTTTGGAGGTCTGTGGCAGCCTAGGAAAAGTAAAGTAGCCTGGAGGGAGGTGTTACCTATTTTTGTTAGTTGCCTTTGGTTACTTAAAAGACCTCTCATAACTCTCTCACATTGCAGTTGGCAGTACAGAAGGTACTCTGACTTATCTAGGAATATAACTCCCATGGCAAATCCTGAGGCAAAGGTTTGGAGGTTTCAATATATATCTGGTTCAAAACCTAATAGCTCTGCTGAAAGAATCTCCCAACTGAAAATCCAACTCACCAAACTAGGAAGACCAAATCAGAGATTTTGAGATCCCAAAGGCCAATTTCAGAACATGCTAAGCCAGATATTCTGATTATCTCCATTTTTGTTTGGCAAATGTTATGGGTGCTTCTACCTATGCTTATCTTCTATAAGGCATTTACTTATGCCAGTTTACATTGCAGAGAGTACTTTATGTAACCTGTACCACTGGGTACTTGTAGCACGGATGAAAAGCTTACAAAGCCTGGAGTGCCAGACTTCACCCACATCTCCTGTATTAAAGACAGAGCTTGTCAATAGGAACAGAATGGGAGGACAGAACCTGCTGCCATTTAAGGATGAGCAATGTTGACAATCACTTTTTTGGCAGACTCCTGTTCCCATGCAAAGTAACAATTCCCATTTGCCAGTTCCAAGCGAGTGTGCAGACCAAGACCTGGAGCATAAATCAAGACATCTGCCCGAAGTGGTGGTCCTTTCTGCTCTCCCTCCTGAGTTGGGTCATTTTTTCTTCCACTCTGTTTGTCCTGACACTTGCCTCTCACAGCTGCATTCTAAAGCAGGTTAGGGAACTGTCCCAAAAAGGAAACCAGAAGAAATACAAGATTAGTTTGCAGCAGGATCAATCCTTCATCTGGCTCGTTTAACAGTCATATAAACTAAGTTTCAGCACAAAAAGACAGAGGGAAATGAATGCCCCTAGCAAGAGGATGGAGTTCTTCTTTCAACCTGAACCTGAACTTAGGCAGAATGTATGTGGCCTTACATCCAGATGGAACCAGGGGATCTGCGAACCTGAGCTTCTCCAAGTCAATTCCTTAGGATACTAAAGGTCCCCATATTCTGACTATGAAGTTGTGTGGCTTTGTTCCCTGGAATCTGTGTGAGCCCTGCAACACAAAAGTAAAAATATTTCCTGATGCAAAGGTATGAGACTGCTTTACAGCCAGAGAGAAATTAGAAGTTACAGCCAGGGGATAAAAGACTAGACACTCCAGGAAGTATCATGTAGAAGGCCTGCTCAGGGTGGTCAGAATAGTAAATGAGATATTAGCAACAGTCAAGCAATACATCAAGGCTGTAAATAACTGTGAAATCAAATATTAACAGTAATCATACAACACGCAGAGGCGGTGCTCAGAGATTCTAGTACACTTGAAATGCAAATTACAGTAGAGCTAAGGGCAGTTGTGACAACAGACTTGAGCCAAAAATTAGATCTCTAATTTTCAGACACTATGAAGAAATGTATTTGAACTTTGCCAAAACAGGCTGAAATGTACCATATACATATAATTACTTGTACTGTCTTCTCCTTGCATGTATCTCATTCCACTTATCCAATTTAGAACAGTGTTCTCAGTCAATTATTTACAAAGATAAAATGGACAGGCTTAGGGTTTTCATAAAGTCCATTATAGCCATAAAGCATACAGAGAGAATCAATAAATTGTCTGTTATCTCCACATAGCATTCAGCATTTTCCTGCCTTTTATTTTGGAGGGGTGAGGGGAAGGGGTAAATAACACGCCTATTACTGATGTAGTCAGTTCACTTTTTGCTGGATTTTGATCCACACACCACAAGGCAAACATATGCCTTTTCCTTCACAAATAAAGTGCCATCAGCCACCACACCAGTGTTTGTAAAATTTTTTTTAGATGCTGTGTTCTCACACGTGCAATCTGAGAGCAAAAACATAAGAGGAAACATATCATCGTGAAACATATCACATCCAGGACTTATGAAAAGGAGGAAAAAAAAAAAAAGAGGTGGAATGGCACGATCCACGGCTAGGTTTATGTTGTGCTCTGAATTCCTAAGCAGAACATCCCAGTGCAATGCCTGAGCATTTCAGCCCCCAAAGGCCCATGCCTCTCCAGGGATCAGAGCATTTGCAAGTGCATGGGGGTTTCATGTGATGCAGGCGTGTGACAGACTCTGCCTGGGAACCCACCAGCTGGCTGGAAGAGACCAGCAACATGTGCTACCAAGCAGCTTAAAGAATTATTGCACAGACAGAAAATGAACTTCCCATGTCCATGCACCTTTAAAACAGCCCCTGAAACAGAACTACTTTTGTAATAAAGTAAATTTGACCCATATGGTCAGCTTGAAGCACTTCATTTGCACATCTTCAAAAGAATATGTCTTTGTGTATAATCCTAGGGAGATGTAGGCATCAGATAATACAGGTATCTTTTCTATCTTTTCTTTGTTTTTTGATTATTAGATTTCAATGGCACCTTGAAAGGCACAGTTCCCTTAGTGAAATCCATCTGTACAAAGTCTTGCCTTCCCAGGATCCAAAACTGCCTTTGGGGACAGCAGCACAAGGACATTGAGCAAATCCTTCTCAACACACCAGTTTTCTCCACGAAGAGCAGAAAGCTGTGCTACACTTTGAAAACACGTACTTCCATGCTAGGAGGAGACATGCCTGTAGGATAACCAGCAATAGGAGGAATGTAACTCCCAATCCCTTATCCAGCATAAAAATGGCCATAATGGGTTAAATTCAAGAGCCTTCTTGCTCAGCATCCTGTCTTCAACACTGCATATAAATAGATGCCAAAGGTCTTCCTTTGAATCAGACATGCACAGATGATCCTTCTAACAAAAGACTGTGAGGTGACTATAAGGAAAAGGAACAGGTTTGTATATTATTAAGAGAGACTCCAAGTGGGAAAAATGAAATATTATAGAATTTTGTAGACACATTTATTCAGGAACTGAAGGACGGCAGAGAGTACATATGATAGGGCAGGGGATAATATTCACTGTTCTCCAAAACTCACTAAAACTTCCCTGTTCCCAGCTCCTCTCTGTTTTCTGTGGATATCATTACAGGCATTTCAAAGCCTCTGTGCAATTCTTTCATAAAGGTCAAATTCCGCATTCTGTTCAACATGAGCAGTGGTAACTGCGCTGCCTTTGAACATCAACTCTCTGGTGCAAGGAATCTGTTGTTACCAAAACTGCTTCATACAGCCAGACCCTGGAGTCTGCTGAGTGCAGCTACCCAGATGACAAAGAAGCAAAGCCAATGAAACCCAACAACAGCTAATCAAGAGATATTGTGCTTAATAATCACTTTGGGGCTTTTTTTCTCTCTATCCAGGGAACCCTTGGAATCCATCTTGGGAGCTTTGCAAAGAAAGAAAAGTTATAAATAAACTCCTAATGTCAAGATCACATTAGGAAAGTTCAGAAAGCCACTTTGAAGATACTGCCTCTAGGTGACTATGATAAACACAGTTAAAAGCTATTGTGCCCTACATGTCATCAAATACACAACTGACAAGTTTAAAGAGAGATACTCCACTAATAAAATGTACAGGATATTAAGTAAATATATGTTACATTTCTGAGGCATAGAATTTCTTCATAAAGCCTTGAGCCAACAACTGAGAGTCTTATAGTCTGATTTCTTATAGTGTTTTCTTTATTAGACAGAAACATTATACCTCTGGACAGGGTACAGACACCATAAGCACAGTTAATTGAAAAATTAATTACCAAAATTTTCTGTGGATTTTAGTTAGGTAACTGCAGCCTTTCTGGGCTGAAAACAAAAACCTGTAATCTAGCCGAATGTCTAAATCCTCAGATTTATGAAGTGGTTCAATGCAATGCAGAAGTGGCAGACTCCTTTCCTAAATCCACCTGCAAGAGGAGTGCCACATGATCTTTTTCCATAGAAAAGTGACCCCTTTAAGCCTTGATGATATCAGAGTTCTTTAAAAGCAAGTTGAAGCACAATATTTTTTTAGCTTGCTTTTTTTTATATTTGCTTCATTCTTAGAATTCAGCAAATAAGTCAACATGCATTTTCATTATTCAGTGAGGAGCATCAGAAAGCATGAGGCAAACAATACATGAGGAGAGGTTTATAACTTCTATCTCTCCATCAATTCTTACAGATTTCCATTGTTTAAAATTTTCTTCTTCACTTCTGTCACTACTTTAGCTAGGGAACTCATAGCAGAAGCTTTTAATTTTTAATACCAGGCATTCACACCTCAATAAATGTGAAGCAAATTACACTGCATCAGCACACAGTTCTCCTTTATTCACAGGGCAAACTGCTTCTCAAGCTGCCTTAGGTCTCATAATCTTGTATTCCCAGATTTTTTGGGTGAAGTCGCACCAAAAATATTCTGACCATTATTAATCTAATCTATTAATATTTTTCTATCATTTTTTGAAAAATAAAAATAAAATATCTTACATTCCTTTGAAACCAACATCCATTTGAAGGAAAAAACCTAACCCAGATGAAACAGTATCAAATTACACTCCCCATTCATTCATTTGGACTCTTGGTATGATTATTAGTGCTCAGGACTGTGAACCCTGGACTCCTCTCACTTCTAAGTTCCTCCAGGTTGTATTCTACTCTTAAGAGACAAAGACTTTCATTTGACTCATTGACTAATATGTATATAGGAATTTTCTTTTGATTTTTAAGAGTTTCCAATGTGATGTTGTTAGGTGTGGGAGTGAAATCCACAGAATATATGTAACATTTCAGCTTATTACCCAAAGGGTTAAAATAAACTTGATGGAACAATAACATTTCTTTCACAGACCACCTTTTCACTTCAAAATAAGTCAAGTGAAGGGATCTGAAGCAAAGGGATCTCAAGAAAAGGATTTTTCCTTATAAACCCAGTCATGCAATTCATTAAAGTCATCTGACTCTTCTGCTTCAGGACTACAGTCAGAATTTACCCAAATGGGCATAGAACTGTAAGCTTGCACTACACATTTTTCCTAAATGAATTTTCTCCACTGATGTAACCTACATATATGCAAACAAAGTGTAGGAGAATGTTTTGTCATTTATCATTGCTACCGGGGTACAGTAAAAATTAGCCTAAAATGAGGTGTACCAGCCAAATGAATTTTTATTAGCTCCTCCCATTCTTGCTATCCTGTTATCAGAAACTCTTTGATAATGTGGAGGGATTTCAGAAAGCAAATAAAAAATAAATTTAAAAAAAATTATAAAAGGTTTTGATTAGGCCAACATAATCTGGAGAAGATCTGTCAAGAGAGGTGAATATTCTAAGCACTCGCACAACAGCCTACAAGTATTTTTTGGGCAATGCCTCCACAGAAAAAGTGCGGAGTTTTTCCATAAAGAGCCCTATGTAGAAGTGAGAAACAAGAATTTCCAGTTGCATAAGAAGGAATTCCTTTTCACAGTGAAACACAACTTCAAGATAATGGCTAACATGTACAAAACTGAGTTACACCAAACACAAGCAGGGACTTCACTGGCTCAGAAAACAACATGAATCACTTTTAGCTTTAGTTCTTTTGGGCTTTCATACAAAAATAAGGAGGTCAGAGTGACATCAATGGTGAGAATCGATAGAGAGGAGGCACCTTCAGAGGATGGCAGCAGTTCAAGGTTTCATCTGCCTTGATAGGGACTGAAAGAAGACCACAACATCAATATCACAGTGAGAATTCTTCAACCTGCCCTTCCAGAGAATTGAAGTTTTTATGAGAATATGAAAATATTGTAAACTCTAGAAGGGAACAGGAAGTAATTACAGATTAAGAGGACTTTTCAATGATAAAGAATGATGAAACCTTTTGATACTGAAAAATATTTAGTAATTTAGAAGAATTTTCAAGTATATAAAAGAACACAGGGCAAGACAAAACTACCAGAAAGAAGAAAAGACAGATAGAGTGGTGCATGGACTTGCCTTGGAGTTAAGGGTAACTATTAAAAGACTTCAATTATTTTCTTTGGTTGGGGGGTTTTCTGACATTTTTGCTGCAACTGTGACATGGACCAATCTGGCAAAATATGAGACAGCATTAGAACAGTAGGTAAAATCTGGGCCTGTTCTTAATGCTGAGCAGTAGACAGATGTCAGTTTGTTCAACTCATACAAAGTTCAAACCAATTTAGAAAAAAAGGACAGAACCATAGCATCAGAGACTCATTTAGGTTGCAAAAGACCTCTAAGAGCACCAGGTCCAACTGTTAACTCAGCACTGCCAAGTCCACCACTAAACCATATCCCTCAATGCCACATCTCCATGTCAGTGTAAATACCTTCAGGAGCAGTGACTCAACCCCTTCCCTGGGCAGAATCCGACCTCCTGCCTCTGCCCCTGTGAAATCTTTGGCACCAGAAGTTCCATCAGCAGTGTGAAACAAGGCCACCTTAATGAGCACCTTTTAATGGATTTTTGCAAACACTCTCTATTTTCCAAATATTTTTAAATCACAGTTGTTTGAGCAACTGCACAAGGAACTTTTCTCTTTGAAATCTATTTTAATCAGTTCTGTACATAATACTAAAAAAAGGAGGATGCTCATTTTACTTTTTCCTTCCTCTCCTCCCACGTGTTCTACTTGGAGGTACACGGTGTAAAGTTCCCTGCTGTGTGTGTGTGACTGTCCATGGTAACACTGGCACAGTTCTTGTACAATTGTGTAGCTAATTTTTTTTATAGCATATGAGATTTGCTATTAACCTTACCTTTGGACTGGAGAGAGAAACATGTAGCCCAGCAAATGCAGTGGATGCAGTTGGGCTAATTGCAGGGATAACTCTGTAAACCTTAGCTGTGGTAAGTAACTAAAATGTAAGCAAGGAACAAGAACTGTCCAGAGAAATCTCTCAGCTCTTTCAACAGTGGCAAAGACAGGGTAAATCTTGCCCCACAGAGGGAACAGTGCGACAAAAGGGCTTATTTAAGACCCTCACTGACACCTCACCTCTCTATATTTCTGAGAAAGGAGAAAAGTCTCTATGGGATGCTCAGCATCTTGTAATGGATGATACTAAAAGCGCTTTTATTTCTGTTTGACTTTACACATCTAAATTGCCTTCCCTAGTGTAAGCACCTACAAGTTTGGAACCTTCTTACATTGACTAGCATTTAGTTACTTATTTAATGAAAAAAAAATGTTATTTCTGCATACATAAAATTTATGTCTCGTCACTTTTGCCAAATTTTCACTCATGTGCATTTAGAAAGAGGCACAAGGTATTTACTAAGAAATATGCTGTTTTCTTCATCTTGCTTATTTCTTCTCTATCACAGCAGTCAGAATAGGAGATGGTGCTGCATTATATGCTATCATCTGTACTGGATGTAGTTTATTGCACAGACAGGATCATGTTGCCATTGTTTTGTGGTGAGGGGATCCTTTTATTTGGAGAATTTATAAGGGGAGGGAAAAGGCTGATGAAACTTTAACAGAGATCACAGGTTTTATTGAGTTGTCCACAATGGCTTGATATCTTTTTCTGCTATTTCTAAATTAATTTAGAACCCAAGAGAGGTCATAAATAGTTCAAATGACTTCTTTCAATACTTTCATACTGTTGAATTTTGTTGACATCATGTCATCCACTGCTGTAGGTCTTAGGGTTCCCGTTTGAAGTTTCCTACATAGTGTGTTCTGGATTTGAGTAACGCAGCTAATTGTGACATTTGCAGGTGCTGCCGTCTCATTCTTTCCTAACTTTCTTTCCATTACTTCAGTGTATTAAATAGCAAACATCATAACATGAAGCAGTGGAGCAGCCCACTCTAATCTTTCAGTCACAGAAGAGAATGACTATATATTTTTACTCCAGACTTTGTCATTAAGCCATTTTCACCCCATGATGAGGATTTTCCTCTCCCCCAGTGACTACTTCACTTCCTTAACAGCTGCTTGTGTGGAGAAAAGTTTTGAAGTCCAAATATTATGTTGACTGATTAATTTTTTTCCCTTATTTTCTAATTATTGGTTTAAAAAAGAAAAGGCACAAATAAAAGAGCTAATAGAATACTGAGGAATTAATATTTTTTCCATAAAAGGCCTGGTAACTATGATATTAGTACTTCAGCATCTTACTCTAAGTAGAGCCCCCTCTAATTCCCAGTCTCTACTTTTCCTATTGTGGAGAAATATACTTCACTGTGACAGTTAATCTGAAACAGTTTTCTGAAGACTTGTCACAGTACTATTAAATTCTTCAGTACTGAAGAGTCTTTACTCTTCAATTTGTTAATAGGAAAACTAAAATGTGGCCACATACAAATAAGAAATGTTTATATGCTTTATCACATAATTTCAAAAAGTATATTTCTTTAATGCAAGAATGGAAAGGCATTGTCACTTTCACAGATCAGAGAGATTGAGACCTTTTAATTACCTTAGCATCCAAATATAACAAGTAAATTCACTCAAATCAGAATAAAAATCCACATTCCTAGACACTTTTTGATCTTAACCTTTCTGACCTTCTACTTTTAAAACCTTGAACTGAGAATTTTACACCTAAACCCTTTCCCACTCAAGTGTCAAACCTTACCCACCCCCAGCTGTGAGATTCTTAAAATTTGTATTTGAATATTGCAATCTGAGATTACATAAGGCTTTTTATCACATCTTTTAAAGAGTTAAGAGAACAATGCTCATATAAGTACTTCAAACTTCTCATTCCTAAGGTGCAGAACATACCATTCACACCTTGTAGCAAGTGGAAGTAAAATGGATTTAATCCAATTTTGAGCCTCCTATATCCTGGGCTACTCTGCATCTCATCACATAATTCAGTTGTCACTTTAAGTCTGCCTAGGTCTGAGCAGGGAATGTTCAGCTGCCCACGATCTCCAGCAGTGATGGCTGGGGTTTGTCCAGCAGTGATGGCTGGGGTTTGTCCAGCAGTGCCTGGCACATTCAGAGTTCCTGCAACTTCAGGGTTTACCTGGAAAAGAGCCTGATTTTCTTGCTTCCCTCCACGACAAAGTTCTTCCCTAGATGGACCTGGAGCTCTTAGGACCATGTCTGGCAGGTCTAGTGGTCCTTCCCATAGAAAAAGGGTCAGGGCACAGAGGATACAGAACAGGTGAAGTTACATGCTGTTGGCAAGGGCATTTCTTCAGCTTCCTTAATGGAAAGTGAATGCTGCTGATTATTTAAAGAAAAAAGTTTGAACTTCCCATCACTGTTCACCCTCCTTGTTCATACACAATATTCCTCTCCTTTTATACAATGAAGATCAACAAAGGCAATTTTAGTTGTATTTGTGCAGCAAGTTTTACTTTCAGGATCCACTGAGCTTCAGCACTTGAATTTCAATCAGTTTTGTTTATTTTAAACACCTTCATTATTGCAGTCTTTATATGTGCATATATTATGTAGCTTTTAATATTTATGACAATGAAATAGTCCTACTAAATGTGTGTTATTATTAAATACAAGAGGTGCATTAATTTCAAGAAGAACTGTGGGGCAAGCTGTGTAATTACTACGTTACAAAACACAATGTGAAAACATCACACTGATAGAGAAAACACATTCCAACGTGATACACAGCCCTCAAACTGTGAGATGGTGCTGTTCAACTCAGAACACAGGCACTAGGCCTTTAATGTACTGCCCAGAAAGGACTTTCATAAATATGTGTTTTGGACTAGTCATCATTTTGGCAAACCAGAAGGCTCATCCCTTGATCCCAGTGCTGACAATGACATCCAGCACGAACTTGGACACACTATTAAACCGTCCCGAGCTCCTGCTTTTCACCGTAGGTATCATGTCACTAAAAGATGTCACACTCCTAGGTGCATCCTGTTTTTTTAGAAGCTGTCTGTGGAAAGTTATTAAATAGAGGTATATGAATGGAGAAAGACACAAGGACTATTGCTTTCAAAGCAAACCTGAATGCTTTCCCAAGTACAAGTGCCCTTAAAGATTTCAGTGAGGATATCGTGGAAGAGGAGGGACATCTGGAATATTGTGTATTAGCCTGTTGTTCTAACTATTCCCTAACACTTGATAAATGTAATTGCAATGTCTTATTCATGGATGTGTATCACTTAAAGGTGCATTCTATTTATTCAACTGAAAATTGTGAATACTTTGAATTTCTCTAAATGCTATGGCTTGTAGCCTTGGCAGTAAAGAGATTTAATTTTTTCCATATACTGATGACAGTAATATTTTTAAGTGGATGCCACTGAACTGCTGTATATAAAACTGGCTTACCTTTAGATAATAGATTTTAACCCACAAAATATATAGGTTAATGAAAAAGCAACAGTTCAGACAATTATTATCTTGTTAACAATTATAAAGATGATTTACATTTTGCTTTCCATTTTATATCTATTCCCTTTTTCTTCATGTTCTTCTGTTGAATTACTTTGAACTGGTTTTGTGCACTTTCAAATGAACACTAATATTTACACTACTTGGACTGTGTTATTCTGAATATGATAAGACACATAAGTACAAGGACTTTTAGGATTACTGAGTTTATTATCATTTTCTTTGTCTAATAGATGATCATTAATGATTCATTTCTCTTTCCCCTTGACTACTCCTACTGCTAGCAACAAGGCACATTTCTCTTGGCAGCTTGTCAGGTGTTTTGTAAATACCATTTTTTCCATTTACTTTTTATTTAAAGTTCAATTGAACAATTATTTTGTCCCCAAAAGAACTTGACATTGTTAGGACTTCATTTGTACACTTTCTATACTTCAATTTTTTCCTCAATAATGCTCTTTATTTAGTCTTCACTTAACTATTTCCATAAAACACAAAACTATTGTATGTCTGCGTGCAACTGTTTCTTGGTATCTGGGGGAACTCTACCTCCAAGTTTATAGAATATCTCTTAGAGCTAAGGAAGGGACAAGAATTCTACATGTTCCCTCAAACTTTTATCATTTACCTTGTTCTTATTTAAGAATAAAAGAAGAAACATTTATGCTAACAAAGTAATGAACTGGTGATTCATGAAAATTTCATCCTGGAACAACACAGTGTTTTTTATTAAGCAGCTTTAAATCCATAAGAAACATGAAGATTCTAAAATTTAATATAAATTACACAAATTTGCATCCTTGTAACCTCTGGGTTAGATCTCTTGCTACCATTTTTTAAAAAACTCTTTTATATTCCTTAATAAATCTTCAAGATCAAAGTTGTGGAAGATAAACAAAATCCCTAAACCAAATTAAAAAAACCTCAAACCAAAACAACAACAACAACAAAAATCCAAACCCCAAACAATCAAAAAAGTCCCCCACATCATATATATGTTAGGAAATGTTCTTGGTCCCTTACATTCCACAGAGCTGGAACTCAATGTTGTATGCTCTCATTAATGAACACTCCTAAGTATTTGTCAAATATATTTATACACATTTGCTTCAATCCACAGATTTAAAGTTTAAAGCAGCTTAAAGTTTCTGCAGTCCTCTGTAGCTCTGAAGCCATACAGAAATTTTTAGAACAAGTATTTTCAAATGTTATTGCACTTAAAAACGATAGTTACATTTTCAGTATTTCCAAAGCCATGCCATGGGCCCTACTGATTAAAGTGACTGGGACTGAATTTATTTGAATATTTCAACATCAGCAAGGTTTGACTTATTTATTCTTATAGTGAGGTTTTCTGGTTTTGAATCTAGTCATATTAGAAAAGAAAAGCTGTGAGTGAAAAATTACATAAATGAAAGCAATATTCTTAATACGTTTTGAGATTTTGACTTTCTCAGTATTTCCTAATTTAATATGTGTTAATTGAACTATAGACTTACATCAGTAAACACTTCTCTTTATGCAGGGATCCTTTTTTCATGATCACTAGTTCTGAAATAATTCTTCACTCAAGACTTCACTCAGGGAGAAATTTACTATCAGGTCTTAAAAATGTAGCATCACATATGGGAGTCTGTGTTGGAGATGGAGTATATAAAGTGCACTGTCAGAAAGCAACAGTAAATTGAGGACTGACTGGTATATTGTAGTTCTGTCATATGGAGAGAAGAGAAACAACGGATGATGATCAGACAAGCCAGTAGAATCCTCTAATGCAATGTCAAAAACTTGTAAAATTACTGTTATTCTCTCCAATGAGAAATTACTGTCTGGTAAATTAGGAATGTCTTTTAGAAGACAATTTTTTTTTTTTTTCCTTCACAAAAGTGCCGATGAATATGATTCACTTCACTTAGTGTAATGCTACTTTTTGTTTATAGCAAAAGCTTTGAGGATACCTTACGTGAAGATTACGGCAAACAGCAAATCACCATTTCATAACCTTAATAAATGCCTGTTTTACTGGTTAGTCATTTCACTTAACAAGCAAATAACCTTGTAACACAAAACTCAAATTTGAAAATTTTAATAATATTATTTCTTATCTCATACCATAAATATTCAAATTTCCTCCTTTTATTAGGATAGAGAAATTAGTGTTCATATTTAGAATAGAGCGGCATATATTGTCCTCAAAACAAGCTTAAATGCAAATCTTCAAGCTCTTTTTGGATGCTGAATAAACTGATCTCCTTCACAGAAATAGCTCAGGTTAAGATCATGGTATCTCCCAATGTAGACCTTTCTGTTTTAACAGATTCCATATTCTGCAGATGTTTTCACAGAGCTGAAAAATTGGAAGCAGCTAAATTTACTTCAAGGAGATGGAAACTTATAATGACTTGGCCAGTTTAGTGACATTTAGGGAATTAATGAGATATTCCATTAATTTGTGTCATGTGGAACTGCTATTACACTCTGAAAAGGACTAACAGACCACCGTCCTGTGTCTGGAAGTGATCAGCAGTCAATAAACTTCATTCTCTCATAATTTTAAAGGGAAAGAAGTTCTGGAACCTCAACAACTCTTTAGTGCATGATTTGAATCAGAAATATTGCTACTTCTAGCGCCACTGCACATACTGTTCTTATTCACACAAATGTTTAACATTCTTGATTCTAACTAGGAATTTCCCCAAGTTAAGTTTTGTGGTAACAGGCTGCAAATTAATTACAGTTCATACAAAAGCTGTGGTTATCTTACTCTTTTTGATTCAGGCTTTTGGGAGTTTTATATTTCGCATTTACGCAAATAAACTGAGCAGATGCCAGGGGAAGGGCACACATACGAGTTAATTCTCCCTTATGATGATGCTGTGCAGTTATAACATGGCCATAATATAATCACATTTAGTGTTTGTTGTCTTAGACTAAAGTGAGCTAAGCAGCATCATTAATATATTGCCTGTGTCAGTATTAGTCAGAGTTATGGCTATCTGTGTGCCTTTGCTCTGGATTTTCAGTTTATCTTCAGATTTATATTTCTGGGTTTCTAATTCCCAGTCATGGGGGATAATTTTGAGATGGTTTCAATATGTCTGAAATGTGTACTACCCTCAGATACTACTATTCATAGTTAATGCCCTCCAAATTTATATATATTATAATGGGGTTTTCGGCTTATAAAATAAATAGGAATTGATCAGGAAATATAAAAACTTATTCCCAGGAGGGAATATTCTGTTTATTTACAAATATGAAGCTTTGCCTGTAAATCTTTCCTTCTTTTAATGTTTCACAGTTACCAAGATGCACTAGTGATCACGACAAAGTGAAACTACAACATTCTCACGTCCTTTCCCCATATATTTCAAGTTCCTTTTTTCTTCCACCTTCCTGAACTTCTGTGCCTACATGCCCAGAGACCCTCTAAGTGCCAATGAGCAGTGACTGCAGTTCCATTCCTTGTAGCCTCCCTCTAATTCCATGTGCAGCTTAAATTTCCTTCCTTTTCTTACATCCTCTTACACCTCTTATCACATAATAATTTATCCTCCCTGTTCCTTCCATCTTCCCATACAGACACACTCTGTGTCTCTTGCTGCTTTTTCATTCATTAGTTCAAGTGCAAAGGTTTGGTTTTGGGAAAAGTAACAAAAAATATCATTAATTAACCTCTTTCTACTTCCTCTCTGTTTGAAGCATTAATTTCTAAAAATTATGAATATTAATTTATAAATTTTAAAAAGAAAGAAAGTTTGTCTTTATAAAATTATTGATAGATTTCAAAATCATATAATCTATTTTTATGCTTTGCAATCTTTACTTTGAAAAATACCTAAATACCTGCAGCATGAAAATAAGAATACTGTTACAGCTGTTTTTACAGATGTTGTTCTGCATTTGGTAAATTTCTTACTAATGAATAAAAACCCCAAGATTTCCAAAAGTTATAAGTTACTTACTTTCCGTGAAACTTTTGCAATTATTATCTCCAAGATGTCCCCTTTAAAAGCCCATTATGGAAAATTCTAAAAATGACGTCTTTAATTCACCTTTGAATAGATACTGAGTGTGAAAATTTGGAGGAAAAAATCCACAAGAAAGGTGGGTTTAAAATAATGGATGGGCCAATCTGCTATTTAAAAAGTGAAGTATAACTAAGAATTTTCTTTCTTAAAATATTTTCACACTGCACCTGAATGAAGCATTTGGGTTCAAGTTCCATTAAAAAATTCCTTACCAAGCTGGTTTTGCAGACTTTCATAAAATCTCTGATGAAGCTTCTGAGTGCAAGTCCAAGTAAATGCAAGGCCCAATCAATAAAAATTGAAATCAGCCTTGCAAATCATGTTGCCTGCTAAGAACTGTCATTAAATTAGAGTAAAATCAAATTACATAAACAACAGCCACTCCTCACATCTGAGAAGGCTCCTTGACAGAAACCTCCTCCTGCCTGGAGATTACACAGCCTGACACTCTCTCTGGACTCCCAGGGTCGCCCCCCGGTGAGGATTCCCACATCCTTGGCTCCTGCCTTAGGGAGCTGTGTGGGCCCAGCCCCGTGGCCTTGAATCACAACCCTTATCCTCTTTGGTATTTCCAGCAGCTCACACAGCTAATAAATACTACATTCATTAGGCAGACCGCGTGTTTACTTCCACAGACCAACACTTGGACTTTTCTAGCCAAAAAAACCCTGAACTGACTCAATGCTACTTTCAATTCCTTCCTTTTGGGCACAGCACTGTCTCTGGTGATTGCAGCCCCTTCCAGTGAGAGCCACCCCTGCCCCAGAAGTGCATGAGGACTCCCTGGTGTGCCCCAGGCAGGACAGTGCCTGCTGGTGCTAAGGACGGAGGCAGGAGTGTCTGGCAGCATGCCCTGACAGCATTGCCCTAAAAACGGGAGGCTGAGGACTGTCTTTAATATTTATAAATTAATATTCATATTCATTTAGAAGTG
This sequence comes from Cettia cetti, assembly GCA_013401135.1. Lineage (NCBI taxonomy): Eukaryota > Metazoa > Chordata > Aves > Passeriformes > Sylviidae > Cettia > Cettia cetti. The sequence continues at coordinate 39,221 of VZUI01088971.1, read as the reverse complement.
AATGCTTCAAACAGAGAGAAGCTAGAAGAGGTCAATTAATGATAATTTTTGTTACTTTTTCCAAAACCAGACCTTTGCACTTGAGCTAAGTTGTCTCCCAGGGCAGACAGCTCCTCCCAGGGCAGACAACTCCAGTTCAGGGCAGACAACTCCAGTTCAGGGCAAGGGGAGGAAAGGAGTCCTATGCCCCCTCGGAGCACCTGCAGGGCTGGCAGCAGCATCAACAGGAGTATCAGGTGTGCAAGCTGCTCCTGTTTACTCTGGCTGCATTGTTGATATTGCCTTTCTTTACAACAGCCAGAGGAGAGAAATTAAGGTGCTGTTATTTCATAAAAGTGGCTAAGAATGCATTGGCACTCCATGTTTAAGGGTCTCACATACAGAAGCACTACCTAGAGACACTCCAACCCCTTTATATATTTAACATCCTGTTATTGGGTCAAAAAGCTGTAAAAATGCCTTTGCACCTGAGGTCTCTCTTTTAAAACTTGCCCAGATGTTGTAAATCAACAGGATGGTGGCTCCTAAATGCCCAAGATATCTGGGGAAAAAAAGCAGGATTACTTCAAAATGTTACACTAATTATGAGTTAGGTTCTTAGACTCATCACTAAAATTTACATTTTGGCCATTCTGTTACAGCTATAACTCAAAACCAAAATAATGATAAAAACACCTCTAAATTCTTCCTGTATCAGAAGATAAGCATTTAAGAACAGCAATAGGCTTTGCAATATTTAGCAATCATCACTCACAAAAATGCCTTTATCACCACCGGCATCACATACTTCACAAGTCACACCCTGAGTAAATGATGTCTAAAGACAAAAATACTTTCTCAAGCAAAACCCTCCCTGGGGTGGTAGCCAAATGACCAGCTGTGGTACCTCAGATGGACTCGAGCCTGTAGTCTCATCTCCAAGTGTGTGTGGGCCGTAAACAGCAGAGGATGGGAATTTTCAGACACTGCCTCCTATCCAGGAAAGGGTGAGACACAAGTGCAATACATGATTTAGGTGGTCTGTGCTTAGCTCTTTACAATACACAACGTGGAAATAGATATTTGGGCAGTAGAGCTGAAGAAATTAGAAGTGAATATGGTAAAAGACATACTTTTGGAAAAAATCTACCCCAAGAATCAAAAGTTAACATTTGGACAAAAGAATATTACTTAGCTTAGAGCTGAACAGCTACATAGGTCCACTGCTCCTTGTGCCCCAGCTCACAAATACGTCCTCCCACAGGGACATCATCCTCAGCAGCAGCTCTCAAACAACTTAGCTCAACATCCTACTTTATTAAAAATTCTACCCCAAAAAATTCTTTTCCCAATAAAAGGCTCTGCTGGCACAGGCAAATCTGTGTGTTCAAGGAACTTATGAAATAAATCCCCTTCAGTTGTGCAAACGAGGTGCACTTAGGCTTTTTGAAAAGCTGGAGATGGAAATACTCTCTGAAAGTGCAAGATTTGATGGACAAGCTGTGATACCACATATCATAGCAGCCAATGATCCTCAGCCTGGGACACTTGAATACCAGAGGAACTTTCAAGCTATGTCTCCATCTCTCCTGATCACAGGCTGCCATGGAATCTACTTCCTGGTACAGACAGAACATCCTTCTTGGGTAACTTTCCAGGAAACCAGCCATTTAGATGGATTTAACATGCGCCAAATGCTATCCATAGTCTAAAGTGAAGTTTTTTCAAGCAACAGTGAAGTTATCATGGTCAAGTTCCCATCTGATGGTTTCTTCCTAACATGGAAGTGTTAGGAAGAAAGCATCATTTGGGAACTAGATGCACAAATTTGTCTCAGCAAACAGAAACAGTGGCTAATTGCAGTGGCCAAGATGGAGAATTTTGGGATTGTGTTCTTTTGCTCATTTCAGTGTAGTGCCAAGCAAAAATCCCCAACAGCAAATATGAATAAAGACACACGTGACTTACAGTTATCTTTTCTCAGACATGCAAATCTGCTTTGATATTGCAGTAACCACAAGGCTGAGCCTTAGACTACTTTTATTGTCCAGGGGCTTTGAAAAATGAGAGCCACACAGAGCTTAAGCAAATTCAACCCCATGGTCTCAAGGCAGACCAACAAAGGTGATAGTAATAAACAGCTTTATTGTTCTTCCCAAGCTGATGGGTTGTGACAGAAAGGACTCATGGAGAATATGTTTTGAGTAAACTTTGGTTTCTGCTAACCTTACAAACATGACAGCAATCTCATTCTTCTCTCCAGCCATCAGGGCATTCCCAATCCATCCCTGCTGCCAGTATATCAACAGTGTTCTACATACATTGCCAGGATTATCATGATGTCAGTAAATGAAGAATCAAAAAAGGACCAGTGGCAAAATTGTTAAGAGCAAAAGTAAAAGGGAGTAGCATTTCCCAGATAAACCACAGATTAACCCAGATAATTCATTCCCAACCATGGACAAAAAGTTTAGTTGAGGTGACTCATTCAGATAAAGACAATACATGCATAATATATGTGTGATAACCACATGCAAGAAAATAAAAGTGTGCATCACTTCCTTTTTCCCCAACCATGAAAGCAAAGCAGTACAGAAGGCTGTTGTGACTCTTAGGAAAATGATTAGTCTGCTTTTCTGTATTTGTGTCCTTTCAATGAGGCTCTTGGTGCAATGGTTGGTGCCTATCAGCGCCAGTCTTACTCAAGCCAGACAACTACCCCATCCAGAAAACATCCAAGTACAGGTGTTTATTGGGGAGCAAAAGGAGGTGCAACAAAGCCCATACAGCACAAAAGGATCCATGCCTATTTTGCTGTAAGATCAAATACCGTGTCAATCACATTTGTAAAAGAAGGGATAAGGAGACAGGAATTTCTGAACATGAGGATGTCATTCTAGAAAACAAAAAAATAAAAAAGAGGCCTGATTTTGCAAACATTCTTGAAATGATTTCATCAGTGTGAGGCTTGCTCTTACTGTTTCTAGAAGCAGCATGAAAGAAGAGAAGAAGTAAAAAAACTCCAAAAAAATTAGCCTGAAATTTTCATTTAAGTTATATATTTTACACTGAATTGCAACTGAAATACCCAGATACCTTATGCAAAATTAAACTCTAGCAAGAAGATCACTCTGATGGAAATATTTTTACTATGCAAAAGCCAAAGCTGAAACATTTTCATTTTTCTGTGTTGTGTAATACAATAGCATCAGCTTTTCAAACTTGCATTTACCTGTGCTATAAAAGCAATACCTACATTTAAACAGCACCTGCCATATGTATTTAGTGTTTGTCTTATTAAACGTATCAGAAGCTGCTCTCAATAGATAAATGAATGTCATATGAAATTGCATCCAAAAATCTGAAAAACTTTAAGGGCACTTCAATTCCAGCTTTATCAGTTAAGTAACCTATCCCATGTATCTTGCTAAAGAGCTCCAATAAACAAGTTTTGGAGATTCCTAAAGACTGTTTGTCATGTTTAAGGGACAGTGTTCAAAGGAAAACCTTTTCTGGGATTGCTTTTAAATATTTTAACACATTCTTTACCTAAAAAACCTCTAAAGAATTTTGAATGTTTTGAAGACAAGAAAGGTAAACAAAGGATGAGATGAAGTGAAACTCAGCATTTTCCTTTGCTGAGTAGAATAATAAAACCAGAAAATTGCTTATATATTTTTGACTACTCTGTGCTATTTCAACAGCACAAAACTAGTAATAAGTTATTTTACCTCTTCTGGTAAACTGGATTAACAGCAGCTTTGGTAGAGGGAAAGGTCTCAAAATGGCTGGGCCCAAAACACCCAAATTCTGTCAGTGCTTCCAAATCATGGTTGTTAAATCAGAAATGTCCCTCTAACTCTGTTTTCTTTGGATGTGCCTCTGGACATAAACGCTGTGGGCTGAAGAAGGAAATACAAATTCTCCCTAGCTCTCTGAAGTGACTTGGCTCTTAAGACAGTCAGGACCTGGCCTTGCAGTGGGTTTTTGCAGTGCTCTAATTCCTTTGTTGGGAACCAGGGCTCTCCATGGATCAGACTTAACCTTTACCGAAGAAACTGTGACAAGCAAAAGGGTGCTGGGTGGGTCAGTGCCTCTGCAGCTTTTCTTTAGGACCAAACTTGTGAGACACTGAAGACATGTTTCCCAAAGGAACAACTGGGAGTTGCAGATCCATTGGAACTCCAGATTTTGCCTGAATATCTAAATGGAGGTCTTTTGCAAATGCAAAAAGCAAAGTAAAGGCACAAGAATGAAAATGTTCTGTCTTATTTAGAGGAACAAACACTCTCAAATGGGTCCTAGGTTGGATCCCATCCCCATTTAGCGACGTCACAAGGTGCATTTATTTCCTTCAGAAGCATCACATCAGTGTAATGATGAGTCTATGACGCACACTTATATTCCCACCACTGCAAAGGTAAACTATGTCAGACTTCACTTAAAATAGACAATACGTTTCATGACTTTAAAATGAAATCACAGTAGACCTAACTCCATCCAACTGTTCTTAATAGAGCTTTTTTCCCCCTTTGTTTTTCATTCTCTACCTTAATCCGCTTCAAAATTACCTCACAGTCTCATTCATTTTTGCTTGTAACTTGATAACTCTTGCCAAAACAATGTATTGCATATTACAGAGTAAAAATCCTAAATTAAAGAATAGAGAAAGAAATAGAGAAAATGTATATTCATTAAAGCTGGTGATGCTGCAATGAAAATTTGCATAGCAACCTGCAACTAGGCCTGATAGAATTACAAATTTATCATGCCTTTGAAGGACAGATGAAACATTCCCACATTTTCTGCATCAGTCATTTCTATTCAGTTCAGCTTAGTATAAACAATTCCCCTTATTTTGCAACTAATTGAAGAATTAATATAAAAGGATTGAACACCTGTTGCTCTGTTGGCAGAAACCAGCAATTACAATGTTTCTTTCCAGTGAACTTAAACTACAAAAGAAAAAAAATTAAAATAACAAAAGAAAATATACTGGTGACCAGAGTCTTTTTGAAACCACAGAGGATATTGCAGTTTTTACTCAGATTGTGAATGGTCCCTGTTAGGCTTCACTGGTTGATGGGAGTCTCCCCTCTAACCTCCCTGCTCCCTTAAGCAATTTCCATTGGCTTGGAGCAATTCTGATTCACTCAACCTCATCTCTCCTCTGTCCCATATACTTTAATACAGGCTTAAAATTCAGTCTGGATCCACTGTCATGCAGATCCTCTTTATCAATTTTCTATCACAAACATTAATCACTGAAAATAAGTGCTGCTAAAAAGATAAACTAAATCCATTTGTTGTTCCTTATCTAGAAAAGGGTTCAGGTAAACCTTAAGCTGATAGGAGACAATCATAGGGACATGTGAGTAAATGATTTTTTAATAGACAGACATGGAAAGAAAACACAACCAAAATACAATCAACCTTCAAATTCACTTAAAATAAACATTCTTAACTGTCCTTGCTGGTACAAAACATAAAACAACTAAGCATTGGAAATATCAAACATCTTGTTACATTCGCCTCCAATAAAAGTAAAGTCAGAAATTCAGGGCTTCAAAATACCCTGGGAAAATAACTGTTTGCTGGTAACATGGGAGCTCCAGGAACAGAGCCCTCAACCCTATGTGGAGCAGCCTCATTCCACCCTCACCTCATCCCATAGGAGTCTGATCTGCCCTTGACCACAACACCACAGGGGTATTGCTCCACTCTCTTCTTTACATAAACAAACTTAAATTACTTTCCAGCAAAATTATCACTATTGCTGTCATTAATGACAAATTATTCTTGAAAATAATACTCCTTTTTATGGAAAAGTATGTGGAAAAAGAGAATATCAGTTTTTCCCAACTATTTTGGAATAATCATCACTGTCTGGTCCAGATGCTCTGACTTTGGCAATAATGTATGTTCCATCTCACTGGGGAGGCCTCATCTTTGAGATCATTTCCAGAAGTAGCCCTCAATTAAAAAATCATGGTGAACATACAGGCACAGCTCTTTTCTCTCTTGCTTCATAGCTGTTTTTAGGAGTGGAAGCACTCACTCTTTTTGTCTCTTTTTACTAGGATACCTGCTCCTGGGATGAACACTTTAAGGGACATTTCTTTGTTTTTTCCAGACAGGATGAGGAAGACTCCAAACCAGAAAGAAATGGAGTCACACAAATTGGGGCACAAACCTCCACAAGCCCAATCTTGTCTCCAGAGTCTCATTGGAATGATTGTATTTATTTTATTTTTTTCCTTTGGTGCATTCTGGTATAGTCTTAAAAAATAATAATAAAAGGCATGCAGACACACAGTGAACACCAGGACTGAGGAGGGATAAATTTGTCTATGGCATCCACCCCACATGGGTGGAGGCACCCAGTGCTGGGACCTGACACAGCAGACAGTTTCCAGTGTTTTGGAAACCATTTGAACAGGGAGTGTGACTTCTCCAAGTCCTGCTGAGCTAGAAAATTGAACCAAGGACCAAAACAAACAAGAGCATTTTGGGACAGGTCTGACCCTGGCCTGACATTTGGCCTGGCATGCTGTGTAAGGACACAGGTGCTGAGACCCCAGAGCAGGGCTGGGCTGAGTCAGTGAGTCACAGAAAGGTGGGAACACAAGTGGGCTGCAGGTCATTTAGGTCTGTGCTCATAACACTGAGTTCTTCAGGCACAAAGAAATAGTATCATAAATCCAGGCAATACCAGGATCAGGTTGTGACATTACCACTGCTATCCAAGCAACAGCATGCAATATTTTCTGGAAAATATTTTAAGGACTAAAGAAAATCTTATCCTTTTCAAAAAAATATAGACCTAGAAAATGCAAGCAACAAAAATCAAATGTATAAGATAACCTATTCCATGAAGAAAAAATAAAGCATGAAATACTTGGTATTTTCCTGAGTTTATAAACCAAAAACACTTTTAAAGCTTTCCTGTTAATGGAATTAAAATAATCATCATTCTGTCCTTAAGTGTCTGCAGTATATAGTCAAAGTCCATTAAGGCAATGTGTCAGCATTGTTTGTAACAAGATTTAAATGAAATAACCAAGTCATCAGGACTATTTTGACATCAATAAAGCCTCAGAGTGATCATTATGTACAGCCATGAAACAATACCTTTTTGCATACTTTCCCTGATCAGATTAAAGTGGTGATGAATTCCTCGATGGCTCAAGTGTGCTCCAAGGAAAGCTAGAAGGTTGTACAGTTAACTCCCAGGGTGTAACTCTAAACCATACAACCTACTACCTCAACCCGGATGCACACAGCTTCCGACGGTGACCATAAAGTCTTCTTCATTTCTTCAGCCTTTCTTTGAAATGTGACAGCAGCCACTGGCCTACAGATTTCCCATGGGGGGAGGCTTTCAGCTGCAGCTATTCCCCACTTTTCAGATAATAAGGCATATTCTTGGATGGATTTTTCTACTGCAGAGGTAGAACTTCTGTTCTATCCTCTTTACATATGTATAAAGATATATATGTGTGTTGTATGTGTATATATACATACATATTTGATAGGGATGATGCAAGCTCAGAACATTTCAGGAAAGAAAGGAGTATTTGGTATTACCTTTTAATAGGAATAAAATATAAATGCCTTCTTTCTTTTTTAGTGTAATACTGTGGAATGGCATATTTAATAAGGCCAGGAACTTGTATATCCTACACTCCCTCATTGGAAACCCTACGATTCCCTCACACCTCTTACTAAATTTCAATAAGATATTAAGCCAAAGATGCTTAAAGAAACCTATAAAAGAACAAATCCCTTAATCAAGTTGGAAGGCAATAGGCAAGAGAAGAATTCCAAAATCAGTACTTGGTTTTGTACACTCATTTGGGCTTGTTGTCAAACACCACTGCAGTGGGCGCTGCATGAAGTTTTGCCAGATCACCACACTGACACAGACCCATAGAAGCGAGCTTGTGCAGTGCGTTTCAACACAAGATCGGATCTACGGGTTTATGCCAATTGGCATTGCTGGTTAGGGTTTTCCTCTCACAGGGAGTGCACAAGTCTTTAAACAAACATACAATGTGATGTGAGAACAAGTATTCAAGTGAAAGCATCACCGTCTATTGCAAAGGAGGCTCCTCCAAGTTCAACTGCATAAATGGTGGAGGCAACAAACAAACCAAAGATTTGTGACTAGTTTCTATCAGAAAATGGAAGAAATTTCTTTTTTTAAAAAAATATTTTTTAAAAAAGATTAACAGAAAGAGATTGTTTTGTCTTCACAAACTAATATCCTTTTGTGAGCTCTTTGCCTTACTGATGAACTCTTAACTCCCAACTTGCATCTGACTATGGTGTGCTGGAGTGGATTCAGTAACTGGACATGACATAAAAGTGAACAGTACAGGTTTTTCTTTTTGTCTGAGCTCATATCATATACTACAACACAAAATAAAATTCACCCCACCAAATCTGAGATCCAACAAGGTACAGGGGAGTGCTGCTCCCATACAAAAGTGAAAACCGCTCAGCTATTTCTTCACATTACACTTCAACTAAAGTACTACTTGACAATAACTTGTTGATTAAACAACAGTCACTAATCAAAGTAAAGAAGTTAATTTGTGCATTACATTCCCTAACCCTCCCATCAATGTGATTCCCTAGTAATAAGAATGAACGTGGAAATGCAATCTTACAAAACTTGTTAACACCTACAACAATTCCATCCTTCTTGTGACCGCAAGCAATCCAATAAAAATTATTCCACACTGAAAGTACAGTTCCCTAAACAAAAGACTAAAAACAGCTCCTCTGGGGCAAAACCCAGTAATTCAGTAAGGTGACACACAGACACAGTCTTATAACTTACATACTCTTACCAAAAGCATTGATAAACACTGCTCCTTTAAGCTCAACACCTGACACATCAGAATAACTTGCAGCAATATAAATACAAAGGCATTTGTAAAATACAGCCATAAGATGCAGGTATAATTTTAAAATCAGGCACCATGTAAAGGTGTCTTTTGATTTGAGCAGGTAACTGAAATCTGTATCTGAATAAAAATTTAATGCCTTCCTTTCACTAGTTCTCACCATAGTCCTAATTCTGCCATCGCTAGTTGGGCAAAACACCTTTCAAGAGCATAACTGTTTGTCAATAGCAAAGTTTTTTCACCAGGGCAACGCTTCATTTTCTTGCAGAATTCAATGTGTATTTCTGGTTCAGAAATGACAGCTGAGCATTAGTGAATTACCTTTTCCTTCCCTTTTCTTTTTTAATTTAGTGGATTAAATCTTGCATGTTCATACACTCTTGCAGTTTGAAATAACTTTAATTTATTTTTTAGAAAAGTTTCTTTTATACCTACTTTCACTTTCTATGCCACACTTCAGCATTCAGAAGGAATGATATTTTTATAACTTCTTTCTGCTGATGCTGAAGAGAATATGTAGAGACAAGCCCCCAAACTAGAATAGTTATCCTAGTATCAGAAATAAGTATGCAGACTGCATTACAACTTACTGAATGATTGTAATAAGTGCTACAAAATTGCTTTTCCAATTTCCTTTCTTTTTTATTTCTGTGAATAGAAGATATATTCCACTTTTGAAAAATAATTGGTCACTGCATTATAGTTACATAGTAACAAGTAGATAAATCTACTACAAATATATAAGTAATATGAGTATATTAGTAAATATGTCTTATTTATATTGCATATCTTATATATTTGCTAGGCGTAACCAATGAGCAAACTATGTTTTGATTTTTCAGTTAATTCTTAAGCTTCAGGTAAATGTACAGTATAAAGTTACATCTTTATGCAGTTACAGCTACACAAACTGCAACATTCCCTACAGCAAATAATGAGAACAAAAGTTTAACACATCTCTGAAATTATATTTGTAGGCTGCCTTGAGAATTTTTTTTTAAAGTTAAACTGCTTCAGCTTCTTGCCAATAGTTTTATTGTAAAAAAAAAAAAAAAAAGAAAAGAAAAAGAAAAAATATATTTAAGATTACTGTATTACCTTCGTTGAAATCTGGTATAATTAACTTCTTCATTTTCCTTTTTCATTTTAATTTTTCTTTCACTAAAGTAAAAAAAAAAAAGCAAAACCAAAAACAGTGAGAGAAAGATTTTGAAATACCTTTTTTATGTGAAGTGTTTTCTGAACATGAAACATACACAAAATTAGCAATTATGCTTTTAAGATATAAACCCGACACTGCTGACGCCCCTCCTCAGGGCCATGGGAAGACATGCTGTGAACAGGCACGCTTTGGAAAAAGGGACTCTTTCTTTTACTATTTTCTAGCCTTTTTTTTCAACCTACAAATACTTAATTTTTATTAGAAATTTCAGAAGAGAAGGAGCAAACTTAATAAAAAGGAGTATTTTTCATCAAGCCGCGAACACAATGAGGTAATTTGGTACGGAATTTCAGAAAAATACGGGCATAAACTAAGTGGCTTAAATTAAGAAACATTTGCAAAAACTTATGGGAGGAGGGAAAAGTTATTTGTCTGACCAGACAGAGAAATTTCAAAAGTTATTTTAAGCTAATGCAAGCCTTGGTTTCTCAACAGGGTTAGGTATGAAGGACAAACAAAACTATTCCAACAAACTATTGGGGAGGGCAGTATCACCACAAATCAAAAAAAATACTTTCTGGTCCAAAATGAGTATATGGAGGTGTATGTGTCATATATTTAAAATCTCCATTCATCAATTTCCCAGAATTCATTGCAGAACAACAAAAATATAAAGTACCAAAATTAGCATACAATGTCAGAAAATACTCTCTACTTAGTAATGTATAAAAAGTGAAGAACAAGTTAAAACAGTTCTATTTCATAAAGGCGTATTTATAAAGCCTTTTATTAAAAATACACATATAATGAACATTTTGAAAATAACAAATGTAAGAGCTTCTGATGAAAGAGACACTGTAATTTCAAAGTAATTTCTAGCCAAGGACATCTATATTTTTAAAATAAATTAAAATGACTAGGAAAATATGAAAAAAAAATCCAAGCTACATAAAACACTGATTGGCCAAGCTTTTTAAATCTGTCAGTCAGAATGAATTTTGTTATACTCTCTTCTAATTGCTTAGGAGTATGTTACAACAGACAGACAATGCCTTATGTAAAAGACTCTACTAAAGCGTCATATGCTCAAAACTTACTTTAACTGTACATGCACTTATCACAAACATCCTGAATGGGCATCTTAAATACTGTTTTCAGCTATTCCTGGACAAGTGCTGCTTTTCCAAATATCTTAAAATAGTTACTGTTACTGGCGGCAAACCAGGCATGCTTCATGAATGTCCCAATAATGTGCCTTTTATTCCAGTGCTTATCACACTGCTTTCTGTGTAACAGATTTAGATATAAACTGTAAGAAACTCATATATGAAATAAACTCAGTAACTACTTTAATATACAGGCTACAAGAGTGAGCCTTTCCCGCAGCTTAACACGGGGCTTTTTTCACTTCTCCTCTTTAGAAACTGAAAGGATGAGTCACACTGTAAAAAAAGAATTTAATTTCCTTAGCAACCAGATCTAAATACCCACAGCTTTCTTAGAGATAACCAAAGCTTCAACCGAGTAAATGTAACATTAAGGTCTTTGCATAACTCCAGTGCTTAGCTAAGACAAAATGTGCCTAACCACTTATTTCTATAGACCCTCAATTTTTTTGTTTACTTTCTATTTTTAGCAGCATTAGATCAAACACATCCCCGAAAAGTTAGTTTTAGAAAGTGTGAAGAGAAGACTACGTTAAAATTAATACACAAGAACTCAGTTACAAAACAACATGTTTAAAATGGCTTAAAAAAAAGAAGAGGAAAAAAAGAAACAGAAGCTATACCTGCTATGAAAGGTACGTGTTCACCCAGTGCCAAATACTGCTATGTGAGCAATAGTGAAAAAACCAAGCAAACAAACGAAAAATTAATTCCATCTCTTTCTTTTTTCTTTTTCTTTTTTTTTTTTTTTTTTTTTTTTACTTAAAGAAACAATCTCCTATGCTCATTTTGTTACACTGTTTTAAGAAGCTCTAACAAGTCCTGATGCCTCTGTAGTGAAGCATGCCAGATTATTTTTTTTTTTGGAAGCAGAAGAGTCACTTTTTTTTTTTTTTTCTGTACTCTTGTATGTAGGACAAACTCAGATTTGTTTCTTCTTCTTAGGGCTCCTGTTCTTTCTCGGAAGAAGACCAGGATGCCTGTCTTCTCTCTCTCTTGCTCTTCTCGGAATTCCAGGCACAAAGCACTGCGCAAAAGCTGCACCAATCCTTGCCGCAACTGCCTGCCCAGGACAAGAGGTGAGGAGAGACCAGAAAATTCACCTCGTCCCTGTGCCGGTTTTATAAATGGGGATTGCAGAAACGTGCCGGAGCAAAGGGGTGAAAAGGCAGGGTGCCAGTTTGCTACACTAGGCTGCAATGATCTCATGTTCAACGCTGTCGCCCCATTTGCCCAGTTCAAACGCCTGTTCATTAAACAGGAGGAAGGAAACCCAAAAAAAAAAAAACCCCAGAAAAATAAAAAAATAACTTTTATCCTTCAGACACTCAGGAGTGCTGTTCTAAACCACACGTCACCAATAAAAAAAAAAAAAGTGTAGTTCTAAAATGCAGTTATGAAGTATAATTATTCTGCTTATATTTTCTTTCTTTCTTTTTTCTATCTGGAGATAAGAAGCAGAATTTATCAGGCATGAAAGGGACAGCCTCCTGGTGGTGTGCCAAAAAAGCCAGAATAAAGGCAAAGTTGTGCTTCAAAGCTCAATCGCTTGCTGAGTCTGGCTAAAGTCAAGTATTAAGATCCACCATTTTCTGAGCCATGTAAGAAAAGAGGAAAAAAGTCAGAATGGGCACCGCTTTCCAAGTCTCCGTTGGCACCATCACAAAATCTCAGCCGTAAGGTCACATGATGCTCTGCCAAATGTGGAGTTCATTCCCATAAACCATTCTGCTGATACTGCGAAGGCAGCTATTGTCTAGTTTATACCCAAAGTTCAGCCCACTCTTCATTGAATTAGCTGAAAAACGCATCACCTTTGGGGGTTGGGAGCCATGGAAACGTCTACCTGGCAGGCTGCCCACTTTTTCTGCCCAACAACCAGAGATGGAATTGTGCTGCCTAATGTAACGATGACGAGGAATGCAAAGCATCGTCCAAAGTGAATCTGATTCTTGCAAAGCCTGCTTCATTTGCACAGCAAACTCTGGCTTCTTGTCATTAAAAAGGGGAGGGGGGAGGGTAGAAGGAAAAAAAAAAAAAGTGTCTTTCTCCTAAATGTAGCAATTAAAGGTCTAGTAAACATGCCTAGTCTGCAACTTTCCTTCATAACATAGTGAAATGGTTCCCAAAATAAAGCACTTGGTATAACACAAGTTTTCTGATTTAAAGCAGCACTTGCTTCTTCCCAAATGAATGTGGCATCCCGTGCACATTTTTTTCTCCCTAAGAAAAGGAAAAAACCCTATACATCAGATCTCTCATCCCTTCTTTTTACCTGTCTTTATTACCTCCTGATTTTATCATATTATACATGCATGTGGCAATACCCACCAGTGACATTGGGGCTGCAATATTGCTGCAATCTCCCTCAAAGCAGTCTCCTGAAAAAGCTGCTTGTGCTTCCAACAGCACAAAACCCTTCATCTGAGCCCTCTTATCTTCACCAGTGAGAAGGACAGCTGGTCTGCAAGTTTGCAAACCAGCATATTTGAAACCAGTCAGCACCCTCCCTTCTCCAAAATGCATTTGCACCGGATTTTGTGAAAAGAGATGCAATCAGGCAGAATTTATAAATGATGGAAGTTACTAAATAGACTAAGTAATAGACATTACTCTTCTGCTATAGACCTGAAATTTCAATTTTGCCCAGCTATTGTTCTAAAGTAAAATGTCATGCACAATGTCTCTTCCAAACGAAAATACCACGTAACCTACTGAGCAACAAACACATGCTCTCCCAGCACCTGAAAATCTCATACAGAAGAATTGACCTCAGAGCTCTGTGTTGTCAACAAATGAGTTTACTGTTTCTACACCATAAACTTTAATAGCTACTGCACAAAGCGATGTTAAAAACTTGGCAATCTCCCATTAATAAAAACAGAGCTATGGGAGGAGTCTCTCTACCTATTAGCATGTCTCCAAATGCTCCTGTGGAGGTTGCATGCTAGAGATCTTATACCTAAAATCTGTGAAGAAAAGGCAAACTAGGAGACAACAGGCTAGAAACTCCAGTGTGAGGACAGAAAAACCCATTCCCAGGGACACTGAGGATTATAACTCTCCAGCTCTACTTTCATGTTTTGTTTTACAGTTCTTTCCAGTTTCACTTTATTTACCTGGAGGAAATTGAAGGTTCATTACCAAAGGAAGGAAGTGTGAGAAAGAGGGCTTTGAAGTAGAGGAAGATGGTTATGATGGTGATACAGCCCTCAGAATGAGGTCCTGGGGCTGTCATCCAGCGGGGACTAGGACAGTGCACGTGGCAGCCTGGCAGCACAGGTCACACCCTGCCTAGCTCCTGGCAATCCTGGAGGCTGGCACCCAGGTTTCTGTGCAGGCAGGTATGACTGGGAAGAGGAGAACACTCAGGGAAGCCTCTACAGATGGTGGTGGGGATGCTGGTGGGATGTAGAGGAGAAGGTACAACCACTGTGGCCCAGCAGGGGCAAGGGGCTGGGAGGAAGTGCTGGGTACAACTTCAGGGGATGTCCGTGACCCTGCTCCACCTGCTGAGCTAGTGCACATGGGGTCAGACCCAGCCTGGTCAACTGGTGGGAGCTGCGCATCAGAAGAGAAACTTGCTATGGCCCCAGAAAATCAGTTCATGGCTTAGTTGGTCTCTTTTCCAGCTTTGGAGATTTTCAAAGGCTAGCAGCTGGAGGAAAGCCCTCTGACACAGTGACATGGTGTGAGCTCTCTCAAATGGTCTTCCAGACTGCAATGTCATGTGCATGGTTTTGAATCCTGACGTCCTTTTCCCTATGAACTAAAGATGGCTGAACAGGTGCCAATAGTAAGTGGAAATGCTGTTTATCACTCCAGCTACTTGCCACAAGACACATGCCATGGACTACAGGGATCACACTGGCCTCCAAGGACCACAAACAAACTCTGCATGTCACTACCCCTCAGCCATAAGAATGATGCAGGTGCGGATTCCTCCATAAAGGTCTTTGAGATTTGATAACATATCTTTGAGATTATTTAGGACTAGATTAATTATTCCAAACTCAGAAAATTCAGCCAAATGTCTTAAATTAACAGGTATGTAGAAACTGAAACTTGAGATTCAATTTATATCACTTTAGTAGTTTTCTTATTCATTCGAGCAAAAATCAAACCAAATTCTTGCTTCTTTTTTTTCTAATAGGGCACCTGGGACTCAAGTTCAGTTCATCCCACCTTACATTTTACCATTAACCATAAAAAAGTTTAGGCCATAATACATCTCCAATGGAACCAACCATCCATATACCCAGGTGCATTTTGCACTGTGGTGAAAAATAAGGGCTTCATTAGAATTAAGTAGAAACCTTCAACTGAACAACTATGAATTGATATCCTGTTCAAATTTGCTATGATTATTCAGTGATAACATGAAAAAGACAAGAGAACAGAGAACAGAACAGACAACTTTCAGATCTCAGAAGGATATTTGCCGATAATTACAAATAATAAACAGTCTGAACTGGGCAAATCTGAGCAGCAGCTTTTGCGAGGTAACAGGCTTTTTTATTTTCCATGTGTGGAAAAACTCTTCAACATGTGGCTAGCCCTCAATAGTGAGTACTGGCTTCACCAATATTCAAGAAGGATGTTAAAAAGCTGTTAAAGTATCACTTGCATGTGTGCGTGACAACAATCAGAGATGCAGATGAGCCTCATAGTATTTGCCTATGAACTACTTCATGGGCAACACAAAGGGAACCAAGAACTTCTGTCTGTGGGAGTGCCTGGCCCTGTTCATGCACAGCTGGAGGAGGCAGGGAGGCCGGGTAGAGGGAAGCTGCACAGAAACAACCTCTCCATGGGAGAAGAGGGCACTGATCCTTTACTCAGGAGGCAGCAAGAGGAAGGCAAGGACAGGAAACCTTGGCTGAGCTGAGGGTTTCTGGTCAGACAACTATAGTTGTACTGTGCTCAGTTCCCACAGAACAACCACCACTCCAAAATTCTTAGGTTAACAGGATAAAAAATGGGAAAGGAAAAAATCAGAGTCTTCCCTGAGCATGGTAACCCACTCAAGATATGACAGAGAATTTGACAGAGAATGAGAAAGAAACATAACAACCATGCCGGTGTGAACAAAGATATGAAGGGAATCTCTGCTCTTTACATGGCTGTTATTGAACATGGAAAAAAACTAGCAAGTTTAAAACTTTAAAACTACAAGTTAAAAGTTGAAAACAGAAAAAGCGAAGAGGACAAGCAAGTGCTGGATATACTGCACATTTCTGGATAACTTTAGCATACTATATTGCATGGCATAACACTTTAGAACTAAATGGTCTTGCTCTGCAGATCACATTCTCAAAGGCCCTAGTGTATAGAGGTGACAAAAATTATTTGTAAGATGCATGCAAATTAAAAGTTATCATCTGCTAGCTACTTTAATTTTATCCCCAAATGGCACTATGCCTTCTGGTTTTTTCTGCCTTAAGGTTAACAGCACTGAATTAAGAGACTTAAGCAAGATGCTCTATAGTAAGAGCCAGAGATGTCACTCCTCTTAAATTTAAGTGTAATTTTCCCCTTTCTGAAGTTTCCGTGAACCATTTTGCTTTAAACTCCTTCTCCTCTAAACTTTTCACTGTGTTATTTGAAAGTTGTTTAACTTTTGGCCTTTGGCTCTATGGCTGGGTACCAGATCTTCACAACTTTCTTTCTGCTTTGCTACTGGATTAAGAAAGTCTTTAGAAATACATGGCAATATAAAACTGAATAATGCACATCCAATACTCTTGCTCATGAAAGAAAAGCCTTGTTCATGGATTTTTTAAGATTAGCTCTTCTCTTAACTGTGCAGATATTCCTAAATAACAAAAGGTACAAATAAAATGAAACGAAACTGCTACTGGAAATTCAAAGGAGCCTTTTCCAGTAACTCTTGAACAATATAAAGAAAGTATCAGGAGCAAACAGGAGACAGTCGTTTCTTCACAGGGAAGCACAGTTGTGGTAGAATAAACAATATGGCTGCAGGAGAGATGGTTTGGAGATGAGTTCATAGTGAGGCCCAAGCAAAAGACTCTATGGCTACTCACCATCCCTTAGAAAAACTTAGGCTCTTACGGGTCATAACTCAGGCACAAAGAGATATGTTCCTTTCTCCTCCACAAGCAACACCACAGTGACTCAGAAATGTAGAAATGCCTTGGTGTTCTATCAAACCAAACCTAATGCTAGGAAGATCTTTGCCACAGATATTTCCTTCAACATACTTGTTTCAGCTCCGATTTATTTCACTACTGTCACTCCAGAACATTAAATAAGTTCACAGCAAGAGATACAACATACAATCCCCTCACATACACCCAGTCGTAGATGTAGTAAAACACATTCTCTTTACCTTGTTTGTCTCTTCTAGGTCTAAGTGCAATATGACTGAGCATTATCATCACAGTTCAGTGGATAAAAAACATCTGAAAAATCTTTTTTTGCTCCTAAATTTAAAAGCTTTTAGCACATCATTCCTCAAAATTCCTGGGTAGCATGGCAGTTAAATGTTTTTACCAGAGGCAAAGGAACCAAAGATTACCTTGTTTTCAGAAACAACATTACTGTACTGAGCACAGAATGCCTGACATTGCTCAGTGTTGAGTATGCTGCACTGAATAAGAAGTACTACCTTGAATTAAATAATTTCTAGGTACCACCCACACAGTTTGCACCAGCTTGACCACTACCTTTGAAAATTGAAATCTGAAAATACCTTGGCATAGTTCCTGTTCATTAGAGTAGGGAGACGGTGCACACAGAGAATCAGCTTGCAAAGAGGCTGAACAACAAATAACTCCTTACATGCCTTCTACTTGTGATCAAAAGAGCAATGTCTGCTTCTTTTCCTAACATCTCTTCAAAACAAGGACAAATATAACCAGAATGGAAGCCAGAAACTTTTACTGGTTCCTGATTTAGCAGCATGCCTACTGCCTAAACCTGTCCCAGTATAACTCCCATCGCAATGATCCCCCTCAAAAATGGTAGCAACTCTTTGTTGAGTTCCTGCACGTGTGCAAAGAATGCCATCACAACAACAATCCCCTCCCAAGTTCATAAGGAAAAATCCTCAGGGGCCTGGGATTGCACAGATAGAACTCTGCAGAAAGCCCAGATGATTTCTTGCTCCCTACTGCCCAGCAGGTTATGTATCAAGGGTCCCCCAAGGCCACTTATTTTTCTTAGGACTCATTGTTGACCTGAATACAGACTGGTAAAGAAAGGATGCTGGAGGGGAGTTCTTTGCACCATTGATTTATCTGTCACAGATAAAGAGTTGGGGTTTTTTACTTCATACTTTTCCCATATGAATGTGTATGAATCCTGGCTGCTCATGCCTTAAAATCTTATAAAATGTTATTTAAGAAGAGCATTTTGCTTAGCTACCTTGAACCAAAAGTAGAACACAAGCTGTGTGTCACCTATCCCCCGACCGCTATAAATGACACAGTCTTACACCTCAGCATGGCAGAGTTCATTGGCAAAAAGAGAAAATATGAATTTTTGAAATATAATTATTTCAGGAAGGAAATTACATGCATCTCTAGGTCCATATATTCCTACAGTTCTGGACAGTACTTTCCAAAGCATCAGCATGTTTTCCAGGTAGATATATATGTACATATGTCCAAAAAAAATCCTATATATTTTCTTATTTTAATTACCAAAAAAATATGGGACCCATGCATGCACTTTGCTGGGTTACATTCCCAGCAGGCTGAGTTCTATTAGCCTGGAAAATGCCTGGTCAGGTCATAACTCTTAGTCAAAAAGAAAGAACATGTGCATTATAGTCCAATGCAAGGTGTGTTTTTGATTCAGGAGACCAAAGAATCAAGTAGTTTTGAAGTAAAAATGGTTAGAACATTTTTAAATATAGCTTTATTCAATTTTCAAATTCCTACTGTGAATTCTTGATTCTGCAAAATAATCTCACCCACCCCAAACAGCACAATCCCTTAAATCTAGATTTTAAAGTACTTTTATATTGAAGTAATTAAGACTTTGTATGTTGAAATGTTTTAAATATTCATCCTAGATTTTTAATTCTTCACTGTTTCTAGTACAAATGGCTATATTTTTAGTTATTTTTTGGTTTAAATTGACTTAATTTTGTGACAAAAACCTACATTGCAAAATAATCAACATCCCCAGATAAACCTGAACAACATAGACACAGAGGCAGAGGAGATCAAAGGCACAGAGCCTTGTAAGATTAAGCAGGCTGTGGGTGATCAAAGGCAAGGAAGAGAGGACTCTGGATCTTAACTCCTACTTCCACAATGCATGTATAATTTACAGGTTATTGACTTGTAGAGAGGGTACTATTTATATACTAAATATAGTTTACAGGCCTGAAAAGTTATTTGGAATACAAAAAATTAACTTTGGTTGTTCAAAATATATAGGTAGTATCTTTTAAAATCCCCTTTTCCAATAGGAAATGCTGTTAATTTCAGCAGCTTTCTTTTCAATGAACTCTCTCTTTCCGACAAAGTCAAATAAAAAGGCACATTGTGGCTGGTGGGTGTCATCACAGAGAAGATATTGTGCTGTTTGGAAGTGATAATTCACAGAAACAACGGAAAGCTCATGCTCTGAGTAAAGATATCTAATTATACTAATTTGGGGGAAAATTTCATACAACATAACTCAACATCACAGAATCACAGACCGGTTTGGTTTTGAAAGGGACTTTGAAGATTATCTGATTCCAAATCCCTGTTTTGACCACATTCCACTAGACCAGGTTGCTCCAAGCCCCATCCAGCCTGGCCTTGAGCAATTCCAGGGATAGGGAAAGTTTTTCTGGGCAACCTGTGCCAGGGCCTCATCACCCTCACAGGGAAGTATTTCTTCCTAATATCTAATATAAACCTACTCTCTGTCAATATGAAGCCTTTCCCCCCTTGTCCTGTCACTCCAGGCCAGGAATCTCTCTCCTCTCCATCTTTTTTGAATGCTCCCTTCAGATGCTGGAAGGCCACAATTAGGTCACCCAGAGCCTTCTGTCTCCCAGGCTGAACAATCCCAATTCTCTCAGCCTTTCCTCATAGTAGAGTCCTTTATCTCTTTATCAAATTACAGTTCCACACTATCTCTGTGAAATTCACATTGTGCAGTCGTATCAGGGCATTTCTTTAGCTTTTGTCTCACACATTTTGGTAATATTCCTGTGTACAAGCAGTCTTCCTTCCACAAGAGTTTTCACATAATCCCATACAGCATATTCAAATCAGCACTGGGATCAGCTATCATGAAATCAATTCAGTATCTTAGCTACCAGATCCTTGATTATCCATCTGTATGAGAATTAAGCTGTGTATTGGACAAAACATTTCTAATTAAATTTCTCCTAAAAAAAAAAAAAAAAAAAGGAATTCCTGCCCTCAGGTTTTGATTTGGCCAATCAAGTAACATTAACTTAGAAAATCCTGAATAACTACATAAAAATAAATAACAAACATTACATGTACATTAATGAAAGAATTCAGATTCAGCAGTGATACATGAATTCACGTAACTTGGGACTCCACAGCTCATTGAGTTTCATGATATTACATATTTCTTCTGCCCAGATATATTCACACACTGTGAATTTTATGTTAATATCTGAATTTTCTTCTTGGTGGAGGGACAGGAGCCTCATCACAGCCAAGATTACCATAGTGTAGCTGAAAACACATCTGACTTTAAGAGATTGTTCTAGTTCACACTCAACAGCAAAGCTGCAGCTTGAACAAAGGGCAACATATAAATAAGCACAGAATGATTATTAAAGAACTTGAAATATGCTGAACCATTAACCAAAAGTAGACAGCACAGTAGGTTAGTCATTGGTTTGAAATTTTCAGTAGAGGATGAATGACCAACACAAAGGAGATTTTGAGGACCAACAAGTGTAATATACCTAAATGATGTTTTTTTCCTTCCTAGTAATAACTAGAAAACTTATAATTCTTATTACAAGTTGTGACAAGAGTACTCAGCTGTCTTTCAACTTCTTTCTGGAATTCTGTACCAGTAGTTTACAAAGACTGCATGAACTTGAGGACATTAAAGGCTTTTCATGTTTACCGTGCACAGTACTTAGGTCTTTGGGATCAAAGTCAAGAATTTGCATTTTTTCCTTACAATAAAAACATGTAAAATTTGGACAAGGGGAATCCAGTATGAATATAACACTTTTTGATCAGTACTGGGTATATCCTGGCTTAAAAACTGGAAGGCAGGGCTTGTTCCAGTGGCTCAGAGGTAAGTATCTACAGAAAAGTCTACAGTTTGGGTGGAAGGAGCTGTCTGGTTTGCTTTCCAGAAAGACCTGGTTGCTGAAGAGAGACAGTTTACAGCAGTCATAGGACAATCATAAAGAGGTTGTCCTGTCAAAGGGTTGGCAGCTGCTGGGTATCTAGAGGAATACTTCTGGATTACTGAAATGCCATCATTTTTTTCAATATTTTTCTGATTGTATCAGGAAATTAAAGTTTACTAGTCATTAAATCTATAAACGCCTTTTTTTCCATTTGTTAACAGACGGCTCATTCACCACAATTCCAGTGGACTATATTTGATTGAGTTTCTGCTTCCTGAAAAAGTATTTTTCTAAAACACTATGGTAACCAACGCTCACAGAGCATGAAACCAAGCAACCAGATTTCTGGAATGCATTTCTGGATAGCTTTGAGAAAGAAGGCAGAATGCAACATGCAAGCAACAGTCCCCTTAGTTAAAATGCTGCTAAGTTCTGCAAGCAGAATCTAGTTCTGTCCTCAGAGGATTAATAATAGTTAATTAGTTAGTGGGATGGTAAATTCATAGAATCATAGAAAGCTCATCTCATTCCAACTCCCCTGCCATGGGCAGGGACACCTTCCTCTAGACCAGGTTTTTCAGAGCCCCATCCAACCTGGCCTTGAGCACTTCCAGGGAACACTTCCCTGGACAATGTGTTCCAGTGCCTCACCACCCTCACAGTAAAGAAATTTTTTCCTAGTTCAAGAGAAATAAACTTTCACAAGGAATGTCAGTATCCTATATCAATTTGAATTATATATGCCTGATTGAATGTAATGCTGTGCACAGAGCATGCAGAGTCTTCACACAGTGTGTCCCATGATGAACATTTTATTTCCATGCTTGGGGAGAGGAGAGGGGCTGTATAATATCTCTAGGCCTTAATCATGCAAACTCTTACCCTTGTATTAATCTGTACAATTGGTCTTCTCACTGAAATTATAAGAACCATCCAATGTGAGTGAGTCTGCAGAGCTTTGTTGAGTACGGGAGCCTTAAAATCAAAGCCAGCTACCACAGATACTAAGTTTAATTATGTAAACAAAGAATTAATGTGGTAAATTACCTTTAAAATACTTTATTGAGGTCTTTGGAGATGATTAAAACAGCAACATTTAACATCAAGATGAACCAAAACATCCATCAATATATCACTGTCTACCTCAGATCATTACCTTATGCAAGTATCTACTGACAACATGTACAAGCTTGAAATATCTAGCCAAGTGGCTTCTCCTATATATGAGGATGATATCCTAATAAATTGCCTCCTTATCTACATGGAATTTTTTTTTTTTTTTTTACATGAGCAGTGTCTACTTGAATTCCCTCCTCCATTTCTATCTGTCTTCAAAAGTATCAGCAATCTTTCTTGCCCAGGACATAGCTGTTTATCTGGGTGCCTAATGAAGAGTCTGAGATACACCACCAATCTGAACAAATAAACCTAAGGACTGCTTTGCTCTCAAAGGATTTGGCAACATACTACAAATACCTAGTAATGAGAAAGAAAATTAATATAGTATTTGTATGCATTTTCAGTCACAATGTAAATTCTAACCTTGAAGTGTTAGTAAACCAAGCATATTACAAGAAATAGCATTTTCACCAAAAAAGGCTTCCTGTCACAATGCTATTTTGTTGCAACCACTTTTTGTGATTTTCATTCTGAAAACCCTTTTTTTCTTTCTTTTTTCCCCTGTGGGAGAAAAATTACTCATTGTAACTTTGTATATAATATACTATTTTTTTTTTTTTGCAAGTCCCCCCAAAAATTCAGAACCTTCTGACTGAATGTGGTGTGACCAAGCCCCTATTTACTTTAAGTATCAGGGAGTTACTTGCCAGCAGTGACTTCTCTTCTACAGGCATCTGGTCCATCCTGAGCGCCCCTGCAGGTACTGCAGTGTGTGTATGTTTACACTCAGACACGTGTGCTGGTCAAAGAACCTCTGTGAAAATATTGCTTGTCAATGAAATGCATGTATTACTCCCTTGAGTACAGTGTATGGCAGAATAAATACTTCACCTCTCTCACACCCTATCTCTCTCTCATGAGACCCTCTTTGGAATTAGGTTCTGGAGCAAAGGACGCAAGAGAGACTAGGATGGATTTGTGGGTGCTCTAAAAAAATTAAAGCTCTTTACAGATAAGTACTACATTTTCTCCTGATTTTGGCATTGGGCATTGCATCCCCATAGTTCTGTAAGAAACTGCAAACAAGAAAACACCTCTGGAGAGGAAGGGTGATTGATAAGCTGCTGCAGTTGAGAAAGCAGATTCTACTACTGATATCATATTGTGCAATGTAAATCATAAAGTCTGCAAAAAAAATTATTCAGAAACCAGTCCAGCTTCAGGTAAGGTCAAACTGTGAGCTCCTAGAAGCACTATACACAAAAGATGCTTAAAAACTATGATGCAAATGCCTGTTGATAACGTGCCCAGATGTGAATGCCTTTTCCACCTATAGTCTGAGTAACACTACTCTTATCTGACCTCTTAAATACCTCAGGTTACACAAATCAGCAAATAATTCATATTACAACTAAGAAAATATGTAGCTTTGTCTTTTCAGGATTTGTGAAAACATGATTACTCATAAACTGATTTAGGTAAAAATTCAGCACAGTTTTTTATATGATACCTGGGACTAAATCCCAGCCATGCATTATTTTCTAATTTAAATTTAAAACAGGATGAACATTGGTATTTCAGATTCTGTGCCCTTTCTAGTTAAAGAAAATTTGCAAAATGAAACATCCATTTGATATCTGACATAACATTGAACTCTGTAATGGCCATGAGAAAGACAGTTGCAATATTTACAAAATAACCCGTGACACAAAATAAAAACAATGCAAAGACATGCTGTTCTTAGCATGCTTCAGACTCATTTTGCAAATAATAGGTTTGTAAGCACTTAGACACGGATTAAAATAAATTGATCAATTAATTTCAAAGACTGATACATATGAAGAATTAATCATGTAATTAGTTGGGCATTTTTCTAAGACATGGGTATTTTAAATACATAAATTTATAAATTCTTTAGAAATTTTCTTTATTGAAACAATTACTGCAAACCCAAAATTTTCTTGGACCTTTCTGCAGAAACTGATACAAAAATGCATCAGGATTGCAGAGGTTTTTTAAAATCATAAAAATTTGTTCATATTTGATAGAAAGAGTCCCTTCAATTGTTTAATATATTTCTGATCCATTGTTTTCTAGCTTATGTTTATTTACAGAGGCCTCTCAGCCTGCCTGCTTATATATTTTCAGCTTCTCTTTATTTCTGGCACTAAACAGATTTTTGTGGGGTGTTTTGAGGGGGATCGGGGGTTTTTTGGTTGGTTGGTTTGGTTATGGTTTTGTTTTTTTTGAGGTTTTTGTTTGGTTTAGTTTGGGGGGGGGGGGGTTCTATTTTATTATTTATTTTTCTTTTTTAGCTTAATTTCATTTGCTTAGTCTCCCTATAAATCTTTCTTTGAGTATATTCTGGTTTGTCTGGGTACCTCTGCAGCATCACTTACTGAGAACACAAGGTCACAGGTTTCCCAGGTACACCAATCCTTTCCGGGCACAGGAGCATTTACCAAAGGAAAGGGGCTCCAAATCTCCATCTGCCCTGGGAATAAACTCACAGAAGAGCTAAAAGGATACTATATTCTGGAAAGTTTACTCCTTTCCAAATAAAATATTGAGTTGATTAAAATCCAAGAGTTGAAAATTCTGGCATTTTCTCTAGGTTGTAATATCTTCAAACAATCTGTCAGACATTTCTGAACTCCTTTTGAAACAGATACCAGCCCTCATGGATCAAACATCAACCTCTTGGTAGCCTAAACTTCCAAAAGTCTTTGCTGTGTTAGCCAGCACATCAATGCGTTTTGTTTCACCCAGTTAGATACAATTCTCATTACTGCTCTTTCCTCCTCTCATTTAGTATTTACACATGCAGAATATTTTAATATTTAAGCAAATTTTCACATTTTTCCTACTCTTCCTTCCTCCACGCCTATAGGTCTCACCCTGCAATGGCAGAGTGCTAAACAGCAATCCCATAGTGTAATGCACCACCAGAAAGTAATCAGATAAGAGCAGTATAATAACCTATGTGGAATAAAGTAAATCATTGTTTATTCTGATCTTAACTCCCAATTTGGATTTTTGTGCCTTGAAGGAACTTACTTCCTGGAAGTACATCTATGATGCAGCATTTAAAAGACAGCATTGTTAACAGAAATTATTTTCCTCTGTATAATCAAGTCTATCAAATTGATAATAACTTCTAGTAATATTTAATTGCTATTCAAACACTTAGCCACACAAACACCTACGTTTTATTCTAATATGAGGAGTAATTTATCTGCTTGTTATTGCTAAAAAAGTTGCATACAGGGAAAAATATATTGCTACATAATCCATGTGGTCTGTATTTCATAATTTCTCATTGTTAAAATGTTTTATTTGGATTAGAGAGGTCAATTTCCTCCTCTTACTTCTGTTTACCTTTTCTTGTTGGAATATAATCTAATCTAAAAAGTTTCTTCCTCCTTTTTGCTCTTCTCTCTTTAGAGTGACAAATGTATTTAATGATCTAAATTTCTATCATATTTAAACTTTACCTGATATCAGTCTCTAATAATTCTTACTTTTTAATTGGAGTACAAAACAAGAAATCTCAGTAAATGTATAATAAAAAAATGCATTTTTTGAATTAGGATAATAGATGATAAAGTTTAAACTAAGTAATAATCTTGTATCTATATCCTACCTGTAGATACCTATTAATTTTTTACATAATTGCAATAATATTTAATACAAATTTTGTAGTTGTTTGCACAGAATAATTTCATTTGGTTTTATTTAGAATCCATGTGTTTTTTCCAGTGTACTTATTTATTTTTATAGAGGAATAAGCAGGTTCATGAGCAGTACATTTTTTAACCAATTTTGATCGAGAAACATTAGAAAATGTCATGCTCCACATAATATATTTTGTTCAGTTCAGAGATAGAATTCAATCACTTTAAGTGTGTAAAAGGATATTTATCCTTCTTAAATTGAAAATCCTAATATATCTAATCATGATGTTGCTGGTGATATTTAATAATATTGCCATTAAAACTATTATTTTCATAATATTGCCACTAAAACATTAAACTTGTTTATACCCAAGTGTGTTGGTTAATTTAAGACTCCAAGCAAGATTTCTCCACTCCCAGTAGATTTCTTAATTCAAATCAATGAGGTGTTTTTAAACTACAATTACTTTTATATAATTTGTCTAAAGGAATACACATGAACTGAAGCCTGGAATGTCCACGTGAAGAGAACGTGAACAATGTTCTGCAGTACTTCACAATAAAAATAGGTTAACAAATGGGGGGAAAGAAATCCTAGCACTTCAGGGCACAGGTACACTGCTGTTAATGGGGAGCATTGATCAGAAAAACAAAACACTGACTTTCAGATGTCACCAAGATGCTACAAATGCTGTGATTGTTTGCAAACTTTCACAATTGCTTTGCTTGCTTAGTTGATGTGTGGAATTCTGGCATTTAAATCCAGGTGTTAAGAATAATTCACAAACTAAGATGAACAGGAAGTAAGTTTGTGTGAGACTGGATGGGGTGGGGATAGGAAGACATGGCCTAAGCCTGAGCAGCTAGAATTGCTATTTCTTTTCCAAAGTGAGTGACACCATTATATGCATAAATGCAAGTCAGAAGTAGGAGTACAAGCAGGACTCAGAATGAGCCATTAAGCCTGGTTTTCCCCCCCCCCCCATATGCTGCTTAGGAGCAAAACATAGTCGTGCTGTATACTAGAAACAGCAAAAGCAATTCAGAATCTGCTCCATAGGAAGAAAAATTTATTAAAAATATGTCTTTTGGGTACTGCTTGAAATGTATAATCTGTTTTTAAAGTGCTGAGCACAATATAAATGCAGATTGTGCTAGATTCTACTAACCAAAAAGCCTAGTCACAGCGTTATGACAGCTTTATGACATTTAACCATCATAGCATGTGAAAACATGGAAGAGATGGCAGGTGGGAGTAAGTACTTGATATTCAAGAGAAAATATTAATGGATATGTCTAAAATGTAACTACTTTTTAACATGTCATGCTTAGGAATATTTGCATAATATTATCCTTTAAATTGCAGTGTGTACATATTAATTTCACAGTGTCACTCCCAATAAGTCTGGCATCTGTACATGCAATGGGCCCAGTCTAGCACGCTTGCATCTCTTTATCACAGACATTTGGAGTCTCCATTTAAAAAGTTACTCAAAATTTACAACCCAGACAGGCATGACGATCTGGGGGAAAAACCCAAACACATCATGTTCTAGGAAACTATGTCTTGCCATCTGAAGGGTTGTCCCAAGCTACCTTCTCCCCTTCCTTAAATATATTGTTTCTTAAATTACCTTCTTCCTCTGGATAACACCTGTTATCTAAGTATTCAAAGTCCAAATTCTGTTTCACCCTGGAGAAGAGGTAAGAAAGAAAGGAGTATAGAACAGTTTAGAAATAGGACTAGGAAGCTTAAAAAAACCCCAAACAAAAAACCTCAGTAATGAAGAATGATAAAGCAAAGCACAATGCTCCACATATGCCCTTAGTGCTTGGTGTTGCATAGTTCCTAGCACTTTCACCTCTTCCATTCTACACTCTCCACTTTTCCCCAGGAAGTACATCATTAGATGCATGTGAATTGTGGCTGTAACTTTTTTTTCCCAGTTTTAAAAATATTTTGCTTTTTATTCACAGAATGAGTCAGGTTGGAAGGGACCACAGTGGGTACCTGGTCCCAGCTCTCTACTCAAGCAGGGTCATCCCTGAGCACATGGCACAGGATTGTGTCCAGACAGTTCAATGCTCAATAGAAATAGACAAAAAAAACCTCAGAGCTGTAAGTGTCTGATCTCATTATCAGTCTGAACAAAGTCATCTCTTCCATATGGTGGCACTTTAGACTTTAGTTTGATACCCTTTTGCAGTGGGAAGCAGGAATTTTACCACAGATCCTGTAAGCCCAGGCTGACAAATCCATTATGTTTCTCTTGTACTACTTGCCACACCATTAAAGGCACAACTACGCTGCAATATTTAAGGTTTCTACTCTGTTTGATCTTAAAAGCATGAAGAGAACATTGCAGTCATTGCAGAGCCTCAAGGAGACTGACACACATGTGAGTCTGAATTTGAGCACCATCATTTTCTAGCAGGTCCCTGCCACCTTAGGTCTTCAGAATGACACATGGGGAACAGATTTAGACCTGTAAATTTGCCATTCACTGGTTTTCATGTGTTTCCCTTTGTAACATAAGCAACTTCCTTAAAACATAATTTCTTCACACAGTAGTTTCTATTTAAGAAAAATTAGATCTGGATAAAAAACCATTTTGTTTTGTTTTAAAACCATTGTAAGCTAATAGGATACAAAATCTTTAGTACATATTAACATTGTAACAGAAAACTGGCAGAAAAAAAATCTCAATTTATTATCTCTGTTAGTCTTTCCAACAGGGCAGTTGTAAAATAGAAAATATTTTAACTCATTTTTGTCAAGCCATCCATCCTCATCCTTTCTAGAATTTTCTTCCTTATTATTTACTTTATTTCATTCAAGTGGGTCAGAAAACAAAGTTGTCAATACTATGTAAAAAATATTCTCAGAGAGGGTTAGAAAAATGAAACTGTTGAGAAATCACAAGAAAATTGTAGAACAGCTGTTCATTTTTGCTGTACGTTATGAAAATTAACCGTGAAACTTCAGACTTAAAAGATGCAATAATAAAAATAGCATCCTGAAGATTCCAGTTTAAACTACAAAATAATACTGTGAGTATATTTAGATGAAATTTCCCTGAAATGTTCCAGGAAAAACTACTTAAAACTAAGCCTTTGGACTTATGACGGTTTTTAAGATGCTGCAAAAATGAAGCAAGTCAGTATCGCATCCAGTTACTCACTTTGAGGAAATGCCAAAGCCACAATAGCAGCATCTCTACTGTTCCAAGATGAGGCTTGTAGCTCTCAGCTCCTGCAACTTCTGACATTCTACTGCCTGGAGATATTTGAAGTAGAAAAAATCACATACACTGTCCTATTTTTACGTGTCTGACTAATTTCTAAAAGTAGATTGGAAGCTCTACACAATTAAATCAATGAGATGTTTCTGCTGAAATATTAACACTTCAGTAACAAATAAATTATGTTTCATTTGCTACTTCCTTATGAAAATAAGAAAATACAGAATGAAGAAAAAGGGCATAACAAACAATTGCATTAAAGACTTGCTTTACAATTGTTTATAAATGACGTGAAATTATTGTTTCACACTTCCTTCTCCTTGTAGTGATGATTGTAACAATATTGCATAGATGATGATATTTAAAAAAAGAAAACACTTATTTTTGAGTTTTGCCTATTCTTTCTTTTATTAACAATGAAGTCTGAAGTTAAAATGAGTCTTTGAAAACATCCTCTCTAACTACTAAGGCTACGAAGTTAAAGAGTGTGAAAGGAGGACCTCTTTCATACTCACACCCAACTGATGTAGCATTAATGAAATTATCAAACTTTGCATGATTAACGGCAGGAGAAAATGAGTTGCCAAGTTTCCTGAGAGCCTGACCCTGCAAGTGGCCTCCTGTGCTCATATAATGATCTGTCAAAATCTGCCTTTTATGAAAACAAGGTCTTGCTCTGTAGGTTGTAGCTCCAAGAGCAGAGCCTGTTCATTCATTCTTTTACACCTTGACTTGTACTAAAGTTCATATTCTTGCACACCCAAGCTGAAAAAGAAACAGCCCTTCTAACAAATTTAAGCCTCTCTCAAAAATGTACATATTCATATGTTATTGTCACTAATTAAAACAAAGGGCCCAGAAGAGCAATTATTTACTGCTGGGCATTATTTCTCTGCATTAGGTTATTTTCAATAGTCAAAATTTTTGGCACATGAATGAAATTGCATTTTTTAAAAACAAAACTCCTGCCTTTTAATGGACTTTTTGCACCCACCCAGAGATTTGTGGAATTTTGAGTACAAATATGTGCAAAGCCCTAGACTTAGCAAAGAGACTACTCCTGTTTTTCTTATGGTTGTTAAGTTTTCAGGGACAAACTGAAATTATTTCATCTGTACTGATTCTGTATGAAAGTCATCCCTGTGCACAGAAACAAACACACAGTTTTATGCCATACAAGACTTCAGAATAATAACACAGAAGCCACCACAAGAGATGAAACCTCGGGCTTGTAAGCCCAGGATTGGGTTTCTGAGAGAGCCAAGACCAGGTGTTTACAAGGAGGTTTAATGAAGCCCACTTAACAGAGAACCACTGGTTTATTTAATTCCAGCTTGTATGCTTTTTGGTTTGTAGTTTGTGAATAGATCTCCTTATGCATCTGAAACCTGAGTGGAGAGTAATTAGGTGAATCCTGTGATTTTGTAACACTGGCAACCAGATTTCTTTCATGAGAACTGTGAATCTGATTTTCATCCATGATGGCTATTCCTTATAGTTTGTTCCGTATCTGCCAGTAATTTGATGTGCTACAATAGACCAAACTAGAACTAACCTCTGAGTATTTCAAAAAAACAGTGTTGGAGTACAAAAAACTTCTGAAAGAATTGTCATGCCATTTACCAGTGCTCTTATGAAATACACTTCTAAGATATTTTTTGACTCAAAATAGTTATTTAGAGCTTTTATTATTTCATGCAGAACCCAAATTTACTCCTTGAAATGAAAATATAAGATGCCACCAGCTGCTCAAAAGACTTAAAATTAAAAAATTAAAAAACAAGCCTTCTCCTCTTACATTTTCAATGTTATAGATAATTCCTGGTGCATATTCCCTGTGTACTGCATCAAAATTGTGTAAAAACAGTGCAACCATACGTTTAGAAGGCTTTCAAAGCCTCTGAAAATGCCAGCAGCCTGACAAACTTTAAAATACAGCTATTTTTCAGAGCGTTAATTCTTGTAAGAATTGTTGCTGATTAAATATCTGTGGGAAGTTCTGCTCTTGCACAGCATTGCTACAGCAATCCAATATCTCAGTGACCAGGCAGTCATGCAGGCTCACAGCATCCTACCCCGCACATATCAACAGAACAGGGGACTCAGCAAAAACATGAATGATCTTTAGAAACCTTTGATTCACATTTGACTTGGTAAAGAGATATGAAAAGTGCCAAATTTTCAGTTTGCATTTCAATACCAGTGTTAAAGTCCAGCACTGCCCTCCACGTTGAGCTGCTGATCACCACCTGTATTCAGCCAAGCCTGTTACTTCATCACAGACGTGTTCATTAGCTGGGGTACAATTAATTCATGGAAATGTACATGCAAAGATACATTATGCTCATGGAGCAGAAGTATCCATTTTAGCTCATGTTTTTGTAATTCATAAAGCCTACAAGCATCACCACTGAGGGCGAAGGAGGCCATAAAGGAAGTCAGTAAGGAGAGCAAACAGTTCAGAGAATCCGAGAATCACAGTATGTCTTGGGATCCCAAGGGATCCCAAAGGTCAACTTGGGCCACTTCTTGAGCTTGTCCAGTTTGTATGAAACTATTTTTGGGGATCTAATCTCTGTTTTCTTGAAAAAAAAAGTTACTGACTGCCAGATATACTTTATCCAGAAACACAGACCAGGCAGTCCTTGAGAGTGGTGGCCGAAGAAAGAGGGTACGGAAGGTGCAGGGATGAGGTGGGAGAAAATAATTTATTCACAAGAAATAAAGCCTTGATGATGAATTTTATTCACTCTTTCAATTAAAATAATTTTCAAAAATTGTCCTGTCAAAGACATATTTGGAGAAATCTTTCTAAATTACACTGACTTTTTGTTTCAGAAAAATGATTAATGATATTTAAAAAAACAGAGACTGTTTAAAAAAATAAATTAGCTATTTGAGCCATAATGATTTGGTTTTTTTGGATATCTCGTATTGACGAATACACCAATTATTATTCCAAATCAATCAAAGCATTACAATTTCCTTATAATTTATATCTGTAAGGCAAACACCATGACAAATTCTGCAGGAGACACCTTAATATAAAAAGAAAAAAGATCAGACAATATCAACAGCCATCTTTTAGTAGAGCTGTTAAAGTTATATTAATAGATTCATTTATTGTTGATAATTATATCTTGCAATGTTTTCAACAAAATACCATAATAAAATGCCAGAATAATGAATCTTAGAGAAATTACTAATTTGGACATGTCAAAGATCCAGAAAGAGAAAGCACAGATGTTGGTAGTGAAAGGAATTTTTGTTCTTGTTCTTTGTTCTTGTTCTTTGTTCTTTGATCAGCTGTCCAAACTTTAAATACAAAATTCTTTTGAAAAGTTCTTAAGAATAACATTTTAAATCACCAGGTGTTTTTAAACCAAGACGCTCTCCTTCCTTGCAAGTGTGATTACAGCCTAATTTGCAAACAAAACACAGGAATATCACACCAGGAGAACCCAAAAGGCAGCACTAGCTGAAGTGGACATCCATTTTTTTAAAGGCCATAAATGCTATTGGGAGCAATTTGTCTAAAAAAAAATTCAGGAGAAGATCCAAAGAGATGAGATTTCACCTTGGTGAACTGAGACTGAGAAATCATTTTAAGTGTTGGCAGCACCACAGAAAAATCCAATGTCAAGAAGTTAGAGTGATGAGAGGATGATCAAAGAACAGTTTATCTAAGTTAAAGGTGAGATTAACAGTATTGATAAAAAGGTAGAGCTATGGACTGTTTTAATACAAAATAAGAAAAAGACTTGCAAAGGAACAGCCTGATTTTATTTACTATTTCGGCTGTATTTGGTTATTCTAGCCAGGGCTAAGATAAGCCTATCAAAATGCACAAAAACTTTTAGTCTAAGGCAAACCACATCTATATACTGTAAACATAGTATTTCATCCAAAATAAAGCATAATTCATATTGTCCATATCATCCTATAAAAAGCATAAAAAATTATCAAACTTGTGTAGGCAACATTAAAGATTAACTACCTGTAAATTATATTGTCCAACTCTCTCATAATGAAAAAAAGGTGGACAAAAAAGGTGTTTTCTGTAAACTACCCACAACAACAGCCAGCCAAACTGAAATTCCACAGGTTAAAACACAGAATTCAGCCTACAAACTTAGGCAGAGTAAGAGTGCAATTTGGTGCTTTAGTTTAATTTTTTGGTACCAAGCAAACCAGATCACTACCTGTAATTACACTCATTTCTGAATTGTATTTTTTTCATTTCAGAAATAGTGTTTATAAAATTCCAAAGCCACTTCCACTTCCCGACAGTGACTAGAGCATTGCTTTCCCATTCTCATGGTGCTAAAATACCATCCCTAGAGTTCTCAGCAGATGGTTTTGTTTGCAGTGCTGAAATACTGGTAGATAGAGGGAAAGAGTAAAAAAAAGCTCCACCTGTAAGACTTTGAAAAAAACAAAAAGAACCCCCATAAATATCAATGCAAAATGTGAGGAACAAGGAGAAAAGAAAAGAAGGGAGAGAAACAATAAAAGTTCAAACATCTGGAAAATGTGGTAAATTTTCTAATTGAAAATTATAGAACTCTTAAAATTTTAGCTGCTTTGGTTTCCTGGTTTTTTTTTAACTAAAAACTAACAAAAGCTTTTTGAATATATTTTTAATAGATTTTGCAAATTTTATCAGAACACCAGTTCTGAACATTAGTTCAGAACACCAGTCTCTCAGAATTAGTTGTCAAATGGATAGAAAACATTTTTTGAAAAAAAAAAAAAGAAAAGACTAAGCATATTTGCTTACCTGGTCACTTAAACAAAAATCACTGGAGCAGAACATCTTGTAAAAGAAACCTGCAAAGAGGAAAAAAAAAAGCTTCATTATAATTTATTCATCTTTTTCATATTTTTTGATGAAAAATTTAGTAATGTGTGGTTACTCTTACATCGAAACTGCAAGCAGGAAAATCATTGTTAATGAAGAGCCTCCTAAAATCTAGCAGGTCCCTGTTCAAAAGGTTCCTGACTGTGTGGCAGGATTACATTTATAAATAGAACTAAACCAAACAGATATACTAAACCATGCTATTCAAAGAAAGGTTTAAGGTATCTGTTACGTAGGTGTAACAGAATTTGCATATTTTTATTCAAATCCAAATGTATTACTATCATTATAAAGGATATTCAGATGTTCAGATGGTGAAAAAAAGGCATGTATTTCTCATTAGATGTTCTTCAGGGCACTGAAATATACAGTTACTCTATTTTCTACAGCATTTCAAATAAATATAGTGTCAAAAGAACATTATTAAGACTGTTATGTGATGAGTATTAACATAAAAAAATGCCACCTTTTAGCCTTCCTGAGCAACTTTTATTTCTTCAATGAGTACAGAATATGCTACATTTGTTAATTGCTTAGTCACACAGTATTTCCAGAGGAACTCCTCTTCAGCCCATGTACAAACAGACATTCAAGAAATTCAAGCACTGATATTTTGTGAAATTTCATTGATTGACCTGTGGTCTGGAGAGACATTAAACAAGACGTATTCAAATCCTCATGAAAAAACGGAAAAAAATGATAATTTTGCTGTGGTCCATATATTCTAATCATGAATGCTTTGACTGTGTCACAAACACTGCACTACTCAAGTTCAGCATATTTTTATGCAGGAATAACATTGTCCCAGATGAGTTCCTCAGTGCCAAGAGATCAGGCTGAAAACTGAATACTTAATTTGGATCACATGGACTTGTTTTTTTTCAGAGGACTCAGCATTATACCAGATTTATACATTCAAGGTCCTGCTCAAAGGCTTCAGTTGCAAACAAACATCAAGCATATTGTAAATAAGTTTTCTTGTAAATATCTAAGAAGTGTGTTTGGATTGGAAATAATCTCCAGAAATTCTGTTAGGAAGAATATCTGCCAACAACGATCAACAGCTCCAGTTCTGGAAGATGCAGATGATCCTTCTCAAGGTCAGGGAATACCTGACAGCACATTCCATCCTTTCCTCATACTGGTGTGATAGAAGGGTTTCTTGGGAGTGTTTCACCAGACGTTTATTGACTCCAAAGAAAGAAGAGCAGTTTCAATCCTGGACTCTGAAAACTGAGCCTTGTGATTGGAAGGATCAAAAATGATGTCAACAAAAGACTCTTGAAAAGGAATATGATGACACAGAAAGACAGTTCTTTCACCTCTCTATCAGCCATCTGAGACAGCAGTTTCTGGCATATGGAACATCATTCCATGCATGTGTGTTGGCCAACATGCCTTACATTTTTCACTAAAAGGGAAACCACTGACCATGATGCTGAGAATTTTGGAATGGACCAATAAGCAGCAACAAGAAAAGGTACTGACACACACATGCAAGCTCTGTCAAATTAGCCCAGTATTCAGCAAACCCTAGAGTATATCTTGCTTAAAGGTTTCTCTTGTTACATTAGTTTCTTTCTGATGTAGTCAGGCTAGTTTATGTTAATTTAGAAATTGTGATTTACCTCAAACAACTTTGAACTGAAAGGATCATGTTCTGACCACTTCCTCAGCCATCTGCCTGTTTATGACTTTTGAGAATATCTCATTTCAGAAAGACTTATTTTGTGAGTCCTAAGCACAGCCCTGTTACTGGGTTTGCACCACTGGGCTGTGCCAACTGTAGATAAAACAGCTTCTCTGTTCATAGCAGGGAAACAGTTTAACAGCAAGAGAGTTTGAACAAATGCAAAATCAGGGAAAAGATGACTGATGACGGAATAAAGGATAAAATAAATGGGTGGATGTGCTTTTTTAAGCTTTGCTGTACATAATCCTTTATTCTGAGGTCCTACATGGGAATAATCTTTACTGTGAAAAAAAAAAACAAAAAAAAACAAAAAAACCCCCCAACAAACAAAAACACTCACCAAATCTAAAACCAACAGAAAGCATACCTAGAATCTGTTCTGTTTAAGAAAGTCTTGTTTGCATGCTAAGGACTACCACTATGTGCACTAAAAGCCAGTGACAGTTCATATCCTTTTTTCTCTGACACCAGCTATGTCCCACCAACCTCAATCACTCATGGTTAGACTTCAGAACCAAGCATGGATGCTCCTGATAATTACATTTGCTTAACATTGGAGAGCAAACTGTCTTTCCTTGTTAGACTTCTGGGTACTTCTGCTGTTCCTTTCAGTAACAACGTGATGTGCATGAAAACTCACAAGAGTAAATGCACTCATGAGAGACGGGATGCCAGGTCTCAGAACTGTGATGACCACCCATCCCTGCTGATGCTGACATTGCTGCCAGCACTCCTGAGCCAGCCAAAATCCCTGGACCTATCACTCCACTCTGGAAAAAAAAAAAAAAACAGCAGCTCCACTTCCTTCCTTCATTGTGTTGCAGCCTCTTTCAGAGCAAAAGATACTGCTCACTCCTCCTTAGTCAACTTATCTCTGCATTGCTTAGAGAAAATAATTTTGATTCTTTTCCTTCTAGAGAATCACAAACAGTTATCCCCACTCACTTTGGAGGAACAGTCATCATAAAGAGTCTGATGAAAGACAGGGTATTTTAACTTGGGATGAGGTCCAAGTAAGAAATGAAACAAGCTTTCCTTCTAGGTTCCAGACACAGACACCAAATTCTTATTTTCAAATTGAGCACATATGATGTAAGAAGCATCCAGTTACAGGAACAATTATCATGCAGTTTGAAAGATACAATTTTCACAATCCCTTTAGAGGAGAACAGAGTTTTTATTCTCTTTTTATCCCTCAAATGTTCAATAATAATCCTATTTTATGCATATTAATTTTAAGTCATAATGAGATTTGGAAGGAAAGGTATTGATTTCAATGGGAGTTAAGGGCTAAATATCTTTATATGAAGCCACAGCCTTCATCCTATTAAATCTCTACATTTATTGTCTGCACACAAATCATTATAGAACAGGCATTACTCAAGAAAGAGCTCAAAAGCAAGAGAAAAGCCCAATTAACAAGGAATTCAATGCAATTATGGAAGTTCGGAAGTTGCCTGGGGTGGTGTTTGCCTGCAAATCATTGGGGAAAGATGAAAAGGAAGAGTTTGTTTCATCCCCACTTTCAAAGTATTATTTTTACTTCAGGTCCACATTGTTAATTTTTAAACCTGAAGTTATCAGGACTTCTACAAAGTCACGGGTTAGGAACAAAGGTGCCATTAACTGGGTTTCTGGGGGATCTCTATTTTGCAACACTCATCAGTGCTGGGGTCACTTTTATCAGTATCTGGAGTTCTTGTCTATAGCTCTTGGATGTTTGTACATAATTAAACTAGATTTTCTGACCCTAGTCCTGTAGACATTAAAATCAGCTCAGCACAAACAATCCTGGAATGCCCATTATAATGCCTGAATTTCTTCCATCCCTTTCCACACCTATTTATGCGAAAAAGGGAAGAGAAAGAAGAAAAGAGAATCCACAAAAATGAACACTAGATAATTAAAGTAAGGAATTTTAAAGTATTAAAATCAACCTTATTTTATTATTATGGACTCAAGTCTTCCTACAAAAAATGGCTTTGTACATCCTCCACCTAACCATGCATAAAAGAAATTTATCAGTTTAGACGCCTGCTTAAAAAATTGTGGAAACAGGAAGCATTTCAGTTGAATACCTTTGTGGTAGCATCAAGGCATTTTAGGACAGCACAGATTTTTTGGTTCCTTTCATACCTTAGTATTTACCTGAAATATAAAAAATATCATGGACACTGGTTTTTTGCCTACAAATTTATCCAGTCCAAGTTTATTAGGATCTGATGTATTGGTAGGTGACCTCTTCATGTTCTTTTTGAATTAAATATGACAAAAAGCACAGTGTTTTTATGGCCTTTTTTTGGTATAATACTGCAATGGGCTTCATACACTTTCTTACAGCAGCAACACACTTGGCTGGTTGCAAACACAGTAACAAAATATGTCCAGTGAACTTTGAGAGCTGCAGATTCCTGCATTTCAGCATGCAACTGTTTTAACCCCTCTGTCAGCTACCCACAGCTTTCCAGCCTGGAATTGGGTTCCTGTTCTCAAGGTGGATTCAGATATACCGTGATACATCACCCTTGGGGTCATGAAGTTTATTTTCCCAGTTTTTATCCATAACACTTACCTAGAATACAACCAGTTGAAGCTAGCAAGTGTTCCTAGGGTGCCCCCGGTGCTCCTAGGACACTCTGGTAGCTCTACTTAACAAGCTTACACATTTCAGGAGGAAAAAGCTTATAATGCTGGAGATGGTACTAACTGCATGCAAAAATAGCTAACAAAATCCTCTAAATTTCATTAAAAATGCTGACAACCATTGAATTTAAATGTTTAAAAACATACCCCCTTTTAATGCATGTTTCCAGGTGAACAAGGTCAGTCTGAAAAGACTGAGAAGTCATATTTAATTCAAAAAGAACATGAAGAGGTCACCTACCAATACATCAGATCCTAATAAACTTGGACTGGATAAATTTGTAGGCAAAAAAACAGTGTCCATGATATTTTTTATATTTCAGGTAAATACTAAGGTATGAAAGGAACAAAACTCTCTTTCTTTCTTTCTTTCCTTTCTCTTTCTTTCTTTCTTTCTTTCTTTCTTTCTTTCTTTCTTTCTTTCTTTCTTTCTTTCTTTCTTTCTTTCTTTCTTT